>PVIR01012207.1:0-45247 GCA_004026965.1 Petromus typicus | reverse complement strand
GGTAATATTTTTGTCATGAGAACTTAAGCTTCTAACTCTCTACCTTATTTTTCTTTGGTTGGGACTTAGAAAAGATGAAAAATCTACTAGCTTCTCATATTGCAGGAAAATTATTTCCTTTACTATAGAAGACTACAGGCTTGAAGACCATGTTAGGGAAACAATTAATGTTGCATACAACCAAGACCTGGGCTGGCCAGCTCTAGAGGAAAAACCCTGCCTGTTCTTTCCATTCTCCACATGGGAAGAAACATCTTACTGTGCAAATATCATAAATTAGCTGATTTTCTCCATTCAAACTGACATTAAAAGGAATAATACTTAAGAGAAATGCATTTACTTCCCTTAAACTGGAAAAATCACATAAGATGTTGACTAGAAAAAAGTACACTGAATATTTTTCAGTACAGACCTATAATTTGTTATATTATTTATTATTTAATTATTTATATTTTGGGACCAGGGATTGAACTTAGGACCTTGTTGGTAAGGCAGGTGCTGGACACACTAGCCAGAAATAGTATTTGTTAAAATATATTTCAGAGATCTTTTCTAACCCTTCACTCAAGTTTTTGTATTCAATATCTCTGCCAGTCAACTTTTAAGGAATTTAATAATCAAGCAAAGGAGGGAAGGAAAAGGAAGAGAGACTATGGGAAGAAGACACTGTGTTGTATTACAAATATCTTAAAAGATTGTTCTCTTTTTATTTATTTATTTATTTTTATTTATTTATTTATTTTTTTAGGTTTTTGGAGACAGGGTCTCACTTTGTGGTTCAGGCTGGCCCTGAGCTCAGCCTCAAACTTACATCACAGCAATCCTCCTGCCTCTGCCTCCCAAGTGCTGGGATTACAGGCGTGAGCCACCACGCCCGGCACTGTGGTATGTGGTACTGGTTGCTGCTGGGTGTGGGTCTCCACACCCAGTATTGTTATGTGGTTACCGGGGAATTGAACCCGGGTCCTTGCACTTGCGAGACAGGCGCCGGAACCACTGAGCTAACTCCCCGGCCCCTCTCTTTTTATTTTTGAATGTGTGAATTTTCAGTATTTTATTCTGATCTTCTATTGTCTAAATCATATTCACCTCTTACCACAAAACAAGTTGTAATTGGCCTTTGGCACCACAATTGGAGCAATAATGGCAAGGTGAGATTTGGCAGACAGCCTTTCACATCTTCCTGTTGTGCTTCACAGGGTGTTAGAATTATTTTCTTTTTTCTTCAAGTCTAAAAAGATTTACTCTCAGCTAAGAGGTGAATGTGTTTCCCTCTGCCTCCTGAATCTGTGTTGGTCCACTTGCAAGTCAGTCATGATGCTAAAGAAGTATTGCTATCATTTTGAATCAAACCACAGTAACTCAGAGACAAAAGAGATGACTTACCATTTCTCTAGACCACACTCTCCAGCCTCGTAAAACTCCAGCCTGAATATACCAATGAACTTAATCCAGAAACCTGTTCCCAACATGTCTGAAAATCTAAAGTATGATAGTCACACAACTAAATATGAGAAATGCCACTTTTATTAACATTAGTATTAAGTAGTTGCCATTTGAATTATTGAACTTTAATTTGTGTGTCTATTTCACTGATTCTGAACATTTGGAGAGATTACTGAAGAAATAGAGAATGAAATCTGGGTCAACTGTATTCCTGATGGAGTTCTGATACCCAATCAAGGCTAAGAATCCCAGGTTGACTCTGGTCTTAAAATCCTTCTCCAACCAGTGGGATCTATGGACATAAAGAATACACCACTTGGCTAAGTATCCCTCATTCTCTAGTTTCTTCTCTTCTCTCCTTTCTTCCTTCCATCCCCTCCCTACCCTCCTTCTGACAGATCATGGGCTTGAACCTGCAGTTACCATGCCCAGAATTTTACAGTAATTTTGGGGATTAAAGTTGGAAGAGGGCTAGGAGTTACATTTCTAATCTTTAAATGTTTTCTGAGTGGTAGTCTGGTTTTTCTTTACAGGCTATAGGATGAAATGACCTCTTACTTATTATGCCTCTCTTTTTCCCTATTGGATATAATTCTAATGCAGATCTAATAAACAATTTACAAATTTGTGTTAACTATGTAAAGTGACATTCTTCAAGTGTATTACCTCCAGATATTTTTTTATTTTTATGTTTTTCAACATTCATATTTTCTTGAGGACAGAAACTATGTCTTATTTATTTCTGTATGGTGTTCCATGACTGTTTATTATAATAGAAACATCATGAGGTCAGTTGCTGTTGGAGTTCTGATAAATCTATACTTCTATCCCTTCCTCCCTCATTCTCTCCTATCCCTTCCCTTCTGTCACTCCTTCTGCCCAAAACCCCAGCATAGTTAGGTAAGAAAAATACAATGAAAGTAGTGGGAACTGGCCAAGAGAATTCATCTAAAGCAGTGCTGGACCCTGTTGGATTCTACAACTCTAACTCACATACTTATCTCAAAGTGCCAGAATGACACTTAAACCTGAATATTGAAACTGTAGGTGCAGTAACTCACATATTAATATGTTTTGTTTTAAAAAAGCATAATAACAGAACTTTCAGTGATACAAACAGCCTTTTATTGGCAGGCAGAAGTATGCACATATGTGCCGGGGCAGTATTGGTGCTACTTGCTTATGTGCCATAAGAAAGGGCTCTGTGCCTCTGAGGCATGCATGCCATAAGTTCCCACCACTGATCTAATGGTTCCTTAGCAGCTTACCTGGAGTAGATTCCTCCCAGGAGCACATGGTAAAACTGCCTCCCTGAGCAAAAATTAGGCCAGGACAAGGAAAGGGTTGATGGAAGTCATTGCTACACAGGTAAGACATGAAATCATTTGCTAAGTCATTTCACACTGCATCAAAAATACTTCCTGTTTTCAGTCTACAACCTGACACATGGGCCCATTTAAAGTCATCAGTGTATGGCAGACATGCTCCTTTTCAAGCATGGTAGAGTGGGATAATGTTCCAATGACAGAAGTGGGAATTTGACTCATGGCTCATTAGTTGTCTCATTACAATGTGCGTGTTATCAGGATCTACTCTGGATAAGTATATTGGTGACTTTCTGTCCCAGAATTCCTGCTTCTCCCTGCTATGTCACTGATGCAGTGTGATGAATCTTTGCTGGCTTTTGAGAAGAGGGTAAACAAATTGCTCCCTCTTCTATGAGTACGGGGGCACATAAAGAATTTTAAATGGGAAAAGAGTGAAATGAAGACCTAGCTTTTTTATGTTGTCTCTGCTGTTCTACTGATGTCATGACTGTTCTAATTCTTCTATGACTTTTCTTTCTCATCTTTTCTTCTAAAAGGGAAACTATTAGAAAATTAATATGTGTGAAATTATTGTTTGGAGTTGCGTTCCTACCCAGATTTTTTGAAAATGAACTCTTTCATCTACTAATTTAGTAACTCTGGACTTCTTGTGCTGTGAATTATAAGTGAAGAGCATCTACCCCAATGGGACACTTATGTGATGAATTCATTTCTCAGAATTCTGTACACCATCTCATATACCACTGTAAAATTATCAGATTATCTTTTCCAGGGAGAGAGGCGGAGGAAGAGTGTATGTAGGGTAGATAGGGACTGAGTTCCTGAGCTTTATAATAATCAAAATATTAATGAAGTAGTCGATACAAATGCTGTTTGTGTAGAATGCCTAAGTAACCGGTTGTGTAATACATCAGGAAGAAATCCAGAGATGAGCAGAGGCACAGCATAATAAATCAGGTCATTTGTTTTGCAATAATGGAATGATAATTGTGATAATTTCAGAAGTCACTATCATCCTGCAGCGTGAAAGAATCTTTTTGCTGGCTTCCCATTGTTTAAATATTCATGTGATGTCTATGAGTGACTTCCTGCTGAGAAAAAAATCTTTGCATACCTCTGGCTGGCACAAGAACTAGAAATTGTGTTCTGCCTTAACCTGTAAGTTTTGCAGGAGACTGGTTGCTCTCTTGATTTAAGGGGAGAATATTTCTGAAAGAATAATTCTTTCAGTGAAATAAAGGCCCATGTTACTGAATTATTTGCCAAATGGCTTCTCCCACCCAGCAGCTGTGTTAATTTATAGGCATTCACCTCTGCCCTGTGGCACTGAGTGATGAGACAAAGGCAAAAATAGCCATGCTAGCTTGTAACACAGTTATGCTATAGAAATATAAACATAGCTAATGACCCCAGAGAAGAAAATCCACAGTTGCTGTCACCTGCGCTCACCCTCCCTTTTTTTCTCCTCTAGCTCTCAGCATTTTTTTTTCTTGGTATGGGTGAATGGCACTGTTTTAATTGAGTTATCTAAATTTGGCAGGCCATACATCCACTGTCTCAGATCCTAGGACTTAGGTCCACCTGTTGCCATTATCCCCCTCCACCAGCACAGTAGGAGGTAGACAACAAATGCTTCCAAATTCCTTCTGCCTATAAACCTCCAAAAGAATGGCAGGAGAGATTTCAGAATTATTTGAGTAGTGCAATGAATGGGAATGTGGATTTTTGCAGTGGGAGTTGTTGTAGAATGAACATTATTGTGCAATTGCTTTGAGCAAATTGTATTGTCAGAATGCATGTTAGATTGTATGCTTGGTACTGTAAATTCGAATATACTAGGATTTGATCTTCTGGAGGTATTTGGACTTGTAACTCTGGAACAATTCTCATCTACTGGGAGGAAAAAAGGAAGAGTGAAGAGGCAATAACCCTTTCCTAAGTACTCAAGTGTTGTCTGTTCATTGTTTTGTTAAGCCTCCTAATTCTTATCCGGCACTAGGAAAGAACCACACTTCTATTCTTAAGGAGAAAAAACCCAGAGGCAGCCAGAAGATGTGAGTAAGCCAGGGTTCTCCACGAATGAAAGGCAGAGGCAGGACCTCTTTATCTCTGATAGAATTCTGGCTGCCAACTGAGTTTCCTCCCTTCAAGAGTTAATGGCCTCTAATGGCAGTTTGATTCGGAGGTGATTATGCATCTAAACTACCTGATTAAAAAATACATTTCCAAATGTGGCTGATTACCTATTTACATATTGCTAGGGTTTAGGTGAAATCTCCAAGTTTAGTTGGTAGTGATTTTCTGAGAAACTCTGCTGTGTGCAGAAGCAAATTCTGTTTTTAGCTTCATGATTAGATTGGACACCAGTTAATGTTTAAATTGATAGTCATTTTTCCACTGAGTTAAAAGAAACCAGTCCTGAATATATTCTTTCAATCAAGATAAAAGCAATGACAGCAATTTTGCGGTTGGGCGGAGGGTAGTTGGCTGGGGCTGCGGAGGGGGCGGGCTCTGATATAATCACCAGGCCAGGGCGAAATCCACTGCCTTTGTTCAGCGCCCATCTGCGGATGGCAGAGCACCGCACAGAGGCCTTCGCACTCACTTCACGGTCTGCTCACTGGTATTTTAGAGCCTAAGGCCAACACATTGGGGTGAGGTAGTCCTAAAAGACACTTTAAAATGGCAAATAAATTGAATAACAATGCAGGAATAGAGAAACCTTACATATACAAAGAAGGGTTGCTAGGTAACAAGTGAGGGGGCGTCATGGCTTCAGATCAGAGAAGGCTGGTTAGAAAATAAAATGACATCCTCTCTTCTAATTAGTCCTTCACAGTCGTATCCATCAAGATAATCGTGTGGTTTGGGGCTTCAGCCTAGTTTGCAGAGCCTGATGCTTTAATCTCTTTTTTTAGTAGGAGGGCTGTTTCCCTTTCGGTATTTTAGACTGGTGTGGCGGCTGTCTCATCCTGGCAGGCTACCGCACAGCCAGCTACACACAGGCAGAAGTGTTTGGTGGAGATAGGCAGCCCACCAGACCCTGCTCTCGGAGCAAATGTTTCCAATGTGGTGAAAGACAAAGAGGCATGTTTGTGTGTAAAGATAAAGAAGTAAAACTAGCCATGCAGTTAAGGCCTTAATCAAAAAGTCGGGGGATCAATTCCCTAAATTAATTTGAGAGGTTTTTTTCTTTTTTTTTGGCTCCACATAATTTTTAGGTGAAAGAAGCAAACAATGCAGTAACTAATTGTTGGTAACACAAACAGTGCTATTATTTTTGAATATGTAGCCAATCTCTTAATCCAAAGAATCTTAGAATCAGGGGAAAATTTTTTTCAGACCATACATATGTCAAAGTCCAAGAGTACAGGGAAGTATATAGCTTGAAAAAAATCTTCTTCATGATTTTTACCCATTGACCCCTACTTCTGTTAAGAAGAGCTGTTGTGAATTTTTGCTGTATCCCTACCACCTATACTGATATAGACTATTTTGTCTTAAAATGTCAGAAAAGCTTAGCATTTTAATACCAAAGATCGATACAATTACTACATGTATTTACTGCAATGGGAAACTGTTAATTCACCTTATAAAATTCATTATAAAAGAAACGTCAGCCAGGCATGGCAGTGCATGCTTGTAATCTTAATCTTCTGAGAAGCTGAGGCAGGAGGATCAAGAGTTCCAGAAAAGGCTCAACATAGTGACATATAACTGTAATCTTAGCACCCAGGAGGCTGAGGCAGGAGGATTGCTTTTTGTTTGAGTCTAGCCTGGGTTTCTTAATGCGTTAAAGACCTGTCTGAACTATAAAATGAGACATTAGCTCAAAAAACAAACAAACAAAAACAAAATGAGAAAAGAATGAAAAAAAGAAAAGAGAAGTTAAGCCCAGCTTGGGCAATTTAGCAACTTATGGTAACCTTGTCTCAAATACACCCCCCCAAACAAGCAAACAAACAAGCAATCAAAATATAAATTGAAATCAAAAAACAAACCAAATTGAAATGGGACAGAAACAAAAACAAACAAACAAACAAAACCTTGCAGGGTTTAGGGTATAGTTCACCTTGGGTTCATTTGGGAATACCTTAAAAAAAAAAAAAAAAGGAAATTGCTTCATCAGAAGGTCTAAAAATTAGAAATATTTGATTTTATTTAAGTTAATCAGAAAGTTAATTAAGTAACTTTAAAGAAGAATGCTTTGGTCTTCCAATACATTGGAGGCTTATTATTGAAAAGAATTATACCACCTTCCAAAATCTTATTAACTTATAAACTGCATAATTCATACATTTGTCTTCCAATTTTGAAACCTGACTTTAATAAGGAACTATTTTTAAGTGGGCATTTGCATAATTTCAAAACATTTGATATAGAAGAGGAGAATCAGAAACATATAAAATGTAATTCTCTATAGGAGAAGACTGAGAAATAGTAAACAAGTTTGGCCTAGTTGAAGTCTAAGCCATTTTGATTTCCTGGTTTTAGGGCCTTACGCTTATGTTTTTTCCTAATTTTTGAAATGAAATGAGATTATTATATGCTGATTTTATGTTTCTCCTTGTAACTAAGATCACCATACATACCTGTTTACTGAAGATATTTTGAGTTGTGATTATGATGGAATGGAAAAGAGTTTTATGGAGCAAATGCTTTGATAAAATGTTTTGTAGACATAAAAACTACAGTAGGAAAAGAAATAAAGAAAAAGAGGAGTCGTTTGACTATCACAAATAAAAAGAAATGATTTGTTAAGAAATGATGAAAGTAGATTTTATTTTACTGTTTTATATTGGACTTGATGTTTATTTTATGCTGACATTCATGTGTGACAATAATAGGCTGTCATAATTTGTAAGCCTTTGCGAAGTATGGCATTCATATGCTTACTCAAATGGTTCAGCTGGGAAAGATGGTGGGGAATTTACAGAGTGCTCTCTTGTTGCTTAGGTCGCTCCTTGTCCAGTTTCTCTGCTTTTCACAAAAGTATTTTGGAAGAAACCTCACAGGGTATTTGAAATCCCAATCCTCTGTTGTCCACTTATCGGGATTGAAAAATGAAAATATTTCTGTTCTTGACTTTTCTTCTCTTTGGAAGAACTTCAAGTTTAGGAGAGGATTTTTGCCAAATTAAGAGTCAACAAATATTAAATCTCTGCCAGGATGTTTCCAGAACATAGGGGACAAAATGGAAGTTGAATTAGTGATTTGTTATTAGACTGCAGTTGCCAAAAATGTTTAGGAAAGTCTAGTCATCATTGGCTTTTATCTCATTAGCCTATATGTAATTAATTTCTTCAGCTAAATGTGCAAATCTAAAAACACTTGCAAAGCGTTGCATTCATTTCTATAGATTCAACTTCATGGAATTATTAGGTTTATAAACTTGCTTTGAACTGGCTAAATTTCACCTGGAATTAAAATCCTGGAGATTTAGCTACAGGGTACTGGAGATGATAGAATAATCATGACAACAATTATTTTATTTGCCTAGTGTCAACTTTTGGCCAAAATACAGCTCATAAAGCTATTCACTAATAATCCTTGAAAAATATCCATGGCATAGAAACCAATATTTCTCTATTTTTTCTAACCAACATCTCTCAGAACATGTGCTGTAAATACATGAAAACTGTTTATCAATACTGCAACTAGTAGACTCTATAACCAGCAGGCAGTCATAACGCTCCTCTAATAGCTTCTTTATTCATTTAAATGCTAAATGTCTCATAAAACTGAAGTCTAAACTAGTGTCTGACAGCTTAAAACTAATGACAACTAGTAATACCAGCATGTGTCAGTCAGGTTAGGTTAGGTTATGCTGCAATAAGAAACTTTCAGGTCATTGAGCCTCAAAACAGCTGGGTTTTATTTCTCCCACACTGTTTGTGGAGGCTCTGCTCTAACTTTTTTTCATGAGGAGGGAGGCTAGTGAAACCTCCAAAGTCTGGAGATTTGCCAATCATTTTGGTAGCCAGAGGGAAGTTTGCAGCGCTGCCTGTCTCTTAACATATAATGCCTCAAAACAATACACATTGTTTTTGCTTACATTCCATTGGCAAGACAAATTGCATGTCCGCCCAATTACAAAGGTCAGGGAAGTTCATAAAAACTCTCATCTTGGGCCTAACAGAAAATTTTCAAAAGTAACAAACATTCACTAGGAATTTTCAAGAAACAAAAATGAAATAGCCAAGATTCTATTTACTATTCTCTTCCTTAATCAACAGGAAGGATACCAAAATGAAAAGTCTAAAATAAAAAAGAGAATGTAATAGATAAACATAAAATATTTATTTAATCTTTCAGCAGTAAAATGATCTGCTCTGCTCTCTCCCATCCCCTATCTTTCTGGGTCTCTCAATCTCTGTTTTTTTGTCTTTCTCCTGTGAATCTCACTGTCCTCTGCTTGGCAGTGTTCACTGCTAGTTAAACTTCTGCTGAGGTTCTTATATCTTCAGGCATTTGGTCTTGCTCAGTGTGTAGCAGTCTACTCTACTTTTGGGCAGGTAATTATCAGGTGCACAGTCATTGGCCATGACAGGAGAAAACCACACCTCAAGTCCATCATACTCTGGGAAGAACATCCAAATTGTGTAGTTGAGATCTATTCTGAGTAATTGTGTCTTTTCATAAAAAATGGCTAATTTCATTATGAATGAGAGTTTTTATAAACACAACTTGCCTACTCAGTTCAACTAACTAAGCTCTTTCTATTCAGCAACAGTGTTCAGAATCTTATTTTCCTGTGAATCATGGCATCTTCTTGGTGAAAATCAGGTTAAAAATCAATGGTAAAACTAACATTCCAGGAGTTACTTAGCACCTTTGGAACTTCAGAGAGTCTCCCCTCCTCTCTATCCTCTTCTCTATTTGTTGTATTATAGTGAGAAATAATAGAGAAGGGCTGAAGGGAAATAAGAGATGATACAATCTTTAATTTTGTTATGGGGAAGATTAAAGCATCTTACCTGCCTCAAATAGAGGCATCAGACCTTGAATTCAGATTTGCAGCAACAAGTTCAGATCTTTTTCCCACTGCATTAATATAACAGATTCTTACAGACTTTGGTGTTCAGATCATCCTGAAAAAATTCAAGCAGGGCTGGGGAGTTAGCTCAGTGGTTCCGGTGCCTGTCTTGCAAGCGCAAGGACCCGGGTTAAAAAACTCATTTTGCACAGTTATTTTCATTACAGAGCTCATTCTCTCAACATTTTTTTTAGCAAAATAAATTGTTTTTTTTGGAAACCATTAGTGACAAGTAAAGAAAGGATGGTTGACGAATGAGAGTGAAACAAAATCCTGACAAAGAATAAATAACTGAGTATTCTTTCAAAGATCTCTCTCTCTCTCTCTATTTCTCTCTCACTCTCTCACTGTCTCTGTCTGTCTTCATTCTATGTGGGAAGCAAAGGAACCTCAGTGACAGTACCTTCCTTTCTGTAAAAACCAGAATGAGTGAGTACTCTGGTGGCAGATGACATTGATATGAAACTCCGTTCCCCTTAAGTCAAAATGTGGATTTCATCCTATTCAAAAGATTTATTTCAGACAAATCAAAGAGTTAATTAATCCAAACCTTTCTTTCAGTCCTGCATATAACTGGAATATTTCCTGAAATATGCCATGGCCTGTAGCTGGAAACTGTATTGTGCCATGTAGAGTTAATATCATGTTAATGTGTTTCATTATGATTGTGTCAGTGGTGTTTGTCATAACTACTTTTGGAGTATAAAATGTTTTCTGTAGGTCATATATATATTGGCTGATGATGATACTTGAACAGATGATGAAACCCTTGCTCAGGAAATCAGACTGTAGAATAAAGCTGTTCCTTATTGGTACGCCTGATGGCTCATCAGCCAGATACCCTAGGGAAAATCCTGTGAACACTGGCAAAGCACCCTCGGTTCCAGAGAGGCCACTGAATACCAGGTCTTTTGTTTTAAATGGGCACAGAGGCAGTCCTTCCCCTCACACCAGCTAGTGACAGTGCTGAGTGCTAAAATGAATACTCCACGGTGGTTTGAGCCTGGAAGCTACGTTAGGCAACTGCTTGAGGTAATTAGGAATTGGAAGGCAACTTTCTAAAGGCATACTGCAAGAGAATGGAACATCCATGGGGAAGAATGGTTTTAGGATGACAGAAAAGTTGACTGAGAGAAAGGCTGGGCTCCTCAGGGAATGGCTACTAGTGTGTAAAAATAGACACTTGTAGCTTATGTCTAACTGCTTATAGTTGAGTTACAAGTTGTCAGATTTTAACATCAACACCAGTCTCCAGCACACTGACAAGAATTGGAAAAGTTGGGGCTAAAGGCCAGGTTGCATTCTGGGGAAACATTTTTCCTGACTCATTCTTTCTTGCAGCTTCTGCTAATTTAGCACCTGAGCTCTCTAAGTTATGCATTTCTTTTTCTGTATTTGGTTTTCAAATATGTGCCAACACCCTGAATTTTGAAAAGTGCCTGAAGGGGCACTGAATATTCTTTTGACTATAGTATTATTCTTTCCTGACATTCCTGATAAGACTATCTTGAATACAGACAAAACAAAAGAAGTTAAATTTTTCTTATGTAATCTGTAATTAAAAATGCTGGAGTGGTCTGTGCATGGCTCAGTAGTCTCTTTCCATTGCCCTGCAGTTGGTTGTGTGTGATCATTAGAATGGTAATATGTGCAGAGAATTTTTGCCACAGCCTCTTCCCATGGGTTGAAGGTAGAGGTCTTTTGTCACAATAAAATGCAGTGGAGATGAGTTCAAGGCCTTTGTAACCCAGGCAGTTGATGTGAGGCCTCCATAGAAAGCCTATTAATATGACTCTCTCCTGACCTGGAACACCCTTGCTGTTTAAGTCCCAGAGTCCCCTTGAGAGAAACTGTCAATGGTAATAAATCCAGCACCACTTTATGACATGAATAAATTCCCAGAAGATCCTCTAATTCCCGGGGCCTCAAATCTGATGAGCACCATGTCTCCAGGGGTGGAGGCTCTTGATGAATTAATTCAGCTGCCTTGACCCAGGAGTAAAAGCTGATCAGATTCAAAGATTTATTCAAACAAGCATATTCTGCTAGGAGAAAAAAATAACTACTTAGATATTATTAGGGGAAAGTTTCATGGACAGGTACTGGGCCTCAAATCAGCCTTTCTGCTAAACATGAAAAAATACGTGTTCATTGAGTGCATATTTATATTGTATTCTGGGCCAATGGCCTCTTTGATACTGTTGCGTTTCATCCTCACAACAGTGCCTGGGAGATGGTGTGACTGTTAATAACCTTAGATCCAGGAATGGAGAGCTACTGTTGAAGGTTTTTCAAATTTATGGCTGAATGAAGATTTGACCCAGGCTTTCCATCCCTATTTTGGTGTAGTGTATTTTGCATAAACACTCATTACTTTTTTTTTTTTTTTTTTTGTAATTCCAGGGACCAAACTCATGACCTTGTTCTTGCAAAGTGGACACTGTGGCACCGAGCTAAATCTCCATTCCTTCCCTTACTTTCAGTGCAGCAACAAAAATGTTGGTGCTAGTTCTGGCCTTCTTAAAGTACTTGGGTATTTATATCACAGTCATTTGGTTGGCAAGTCTGTCTTCTTCTTCTTCCCCTGTACCCAGGTGGGAATCTCCTAGTAGAAGAGACTCTATCTCATTTATCTTGTTTCCTTAACACCTACTTCAGAGCCTGGCAGCTCAAAATAAACTCAGTAGGTAAATATTTGATGGAGCCAATGGGAATTAAACATTTAAGCAAATGTTTTGTAGGTAGGAGAGGGGCAGAGGGAAGGGACTAGAAGTCACTCACTCACAACCTCTCTATGGCAATGGGGATGATAAATTGAAACAGCCCATGTAAGCTACCTTAGGTTGTGCACAAAAGGTGTGAGTCTTGCTATGAGGAATGAGTCACTCACAGTGCAAAAAAGAATCACACTAACAGCAGCTTTGGGACCTTGAGGAAAGGAGAGACAAAGGGAGCAATCAATAGGTATCTCTTGTGGCTGCTGCTGCTGTGAAGGACTTTCTGTTACGCTCCAGAGTAAAATTAGAGAGGGCGGCCATCTTGTCATTATCAAAAGCGAAGTGAAATTGGAGCTTAATGACATGAGTGTTCAAAGGGCAGGGAGAGAGGGAACAATGTCATTAGAACAGGTAAGAAGGGGGCCCATGAAAGGGACACTTTAAAAAGCTGATGGTGTACTGAGACTAATAGATTTAATGGGCATGGTAAATAGGGTGAGACAAGGCCTATTGTGCAGTGCTCAGCCAACAGTGTCTCACAAAGAATGATGGATTAAGAAGAGAGTGGGAAAGAATGAAATCGGAGACCCAGAGAACAAAGAGGATATGAAAAGCGGTGGTAAGGAAGAAGTAAAGCTGAAATTGCAAATAGAATTCTTTAGTTAAGCCTGTGAGGAGAGGAATTGACCAACCTGTGCAAGAATAATTCATGATGACAATAATCATTGATGAGGTATGGGTGCAAGGTACCCTTAGGATATTGCATAGCAAGATTAATAGGACTGGAGAGTAACTGTTCTCTCTCTATGCAGAACTGTATTTAAGTATTGTTGCATATATATATATATATGAAAAAGAATTTATACATAAATATATTTATATAAAATATATTTATATTTATACATATGTATATATATTTTATATTCTTTTTCATCTATTCAGCTCTATATATGGTAGGTATGCATGTGCCTACATATATGTGTTTATATATAGAATATATGTTTATATATATATACACACACACACAAGTACATAAGTCTATTTATGTATGTATAAATGAAATATATATGTAAAATGAAGGTATCTATTCATTTTTATAATTTGATGAGAAAGAAACTCAAAAATTCTCCATGGAAGATCTTTAAAACGTCCTTCCATACTATCATTTTATCCTTGCAAACTATACTATGGGGAATTTTGTTTCCAGGCATAATCCTACTGACTGTCAGTAGTGGAAGAGAACAGCTGCTCTCAACAACCATCCAACTGCTCTTGATGCATAAGCCTGTTACTATCAGCCTCTTCCCTCATTTTCATTTAGTAAATTTGATAAGCTCCTATACTTTTCTCTCCATGCTTGTGCCACTCAGCTAACAGTTTCTTCTGCTGACACTCCATGTGGTCTCACAGATTCACTTAATGAAGGGGAGTTCATGAATACTCACCTGCTCAAGAGGGCCTGAGTTGCTTTCTAGGTCTTGTCAGTCCTATGGAATGTTCAAGGAAGGTGCATAGGACTTAACACCTCTTGTTTGCTGATAATGAGAGCGATGACATATTTTAGCAAATGCATCATTTTTTAGGACAAGAATCCTTCTAGTCTTGTTAATTAACTTCTTAATTTACTCACTGTTTAAAGCATTTGCAGTTGAGTGTTCCGTTATCTAATGTATCTTACACTAGATACTCAGATCCAGGAATTCAGATCTTGCTTAGAGAGTCTCAAATAAACAGTTCAACATTCTTGATGCTGATTCACAAAAAAGGCCTTTGACTAAAGGAGAAGGAGAATCAACAAAATACAGTATAAAGTAGAGAAAGTGAGGATCTCAGAGAAAGTTTCCAATCCTTTTTACCTTCTAGATACAGACTTCCCCTTCCCCTATTTATTCTTATCACCTTGACTAGCTAACAGCCCACATCAGTTTGCTCATTTATAACTAGCCCCAGAATGTCACAGAGGACCCTCAGAAACAATTTCAATCTTAGAAAGCTTGTTCCAGAATGTGTCCAAGACCATCAGTCTTGCCCTAAGGCTATGGAGAATACTATCTTTTAAGGGCCTGGGGCTGTGGACCACCTGGATAAAATGTTGTTTTTGTTAGCCAGGGAGAAAGAAGGGTAGGATATGGGGAGTTCATAAGTACTGTAGAGTTGGCAGCCATATTGTTCACAGACAACTCACATATGGCATTGGGATCATTTTCTTGTGAGAGATGTGATATTTTACGGTCAGTGTAAACTACTATTTTTGGTTATGTAGATTATAAGATTGAGGGCAAAGTTCACATGCTATCCATTCTGTTTTGTTGTTGTTATTGTTGCCAAGCCTCAATTAGTTATCTTTTAAACATTTAACTTTGTTTTCATGATCCATAGGTGAAATAAGTTAAATGGGCATTGTGGAATTATGACTTTCCTGTTAATGATAAATTAATATTAATAACTTCACTCCTATCTGTGGTAATATATGATCTAAGAAATAATTAGTTTGTCAATGAATTCTTAGAGATTATAAGAACTGTCAACTATCAAAAATAGTAATACTACTTAATGATTATTTGCTTTTGGCCAGAAACTGTATAAAACATTTTATAATTTTATTGTCCCATTAAATTTGCAAGAGAGAATTTTCACATTGAGCTAGAAAGCAAGTCCCAAAGAAACTGAGTTGACCAGAGTATAAACCTAAAATGAAGAATTATGGCATAAAGATTAAGAGACATGAGATAGACACTGAACTAAGTCCTGGCTCCAGTACCTTCCTATGGTTTTGACCAACTTATCAAACTTTTTCTCTTAGTTTTCTCCTCTATACAATGGAGATGGAGATAGTTCTTAACTCAGTAATTATTAACTATCAATTACAGCTAAGTATCTGATTGAGGTTTTGGATTGGGGGCTGCCCGACTGTACAGGTTGTGTCCTTTTCCTGTCACATGCAGCTGCCAGGGCCTGGCCATGCAAACTATGGGCCAGGTGGCCAAGGTACATCACTGAACACCTGGAAATCCCACTTTCCCATGAAATGTGTTTTAGTTTAAGGATAAGAGGAAATGCAAAAATATCCCAGATCTAGGTACTCCTTTATTATTTCTGTGGCTTTTTAATCTTTCTACTTAAAATATAACCATTTGAGCATTTACACTATCCAGAGAGATATTTAGTTATTGTTTCAAAAACAGAATCACCTATCCATTCTGAGCAAGGACTAATATTTGAACTAATTGAGGTTTCTGGGGCTAAGCTATCACAGTTCAGAGGCATAATATTTTTAGCTCTACAGTTCATTGCTCTGTTACTGCTAATTCTTCTGGATCTTTAGAAGATACTTCTTTTGTTGTAAACAAATCTTATTTCAGAGTCAGATTTAAGTTTTGCTTATATTTCATTTTAAAAATGTCTTCTTGAGATTCCATTTCTGGTTATTTATACTCTTACCTCGTGCAGCTAGCCTTTATTAGCAGGTGTACTGAGGCTGATCTCTGTTATCAGGTCTAATTTGAGCTCCCAGAAGGACATAGGCTGTTAGATTTTATTCTTAAGACACATTCATGGTTATATTCTTGCACTCAGTTTTCCTGTTTGGATACAGAGGATGTACCCACCCATATGGAGCAACAAGTGTAGACAGATAAAAGGAACCATTTTAGAAACGTTGTTTAACTTTGTGGTGGGTCTGGCCTGAGAAACTTAATCATCTTCTCCTCTTCCTCCTACTCTGCCTCCTCTTTCTCTCTGGTACCATTTGATTTGCATCTTCCTTGTTCTTGTAACTCTTTTACATTCCTTAGATCACACTTCTTGTATAGTAATATTCATTTATGCTGTCCTTTTTTTTCTTTTCTGAGTTGTTTAGTCCACCTGTATCTATCTATAATACCTTACTGCAAGGCTATCTGTTACTTCTTTGAAGGGTAACCATGTTCTTTCCCATTGTTCTGCTAAATGGCCTCTGTCTGACTCCTTTTAGGTTTGCCTGTGGTAGTCTTGGGAGTAATCTAAGGATCCTACCTGGCCCTACATATTTGCCCATCAATTGGGATTTAACTCTTAAGGGGGGCTCTCATTCTGCCACTGTGCTGTGTGTCACTGGCCTTTTTAATCTCAGAACCTGCCACATTATGGAGGCTCAACCCATGTTTTGGAACTGATACACACTCTGTGTGCTAGATACATTTGCTTTCTTCCTCCTGCCTTATTATAATGGAAACCAACTATAAACCTGCCCTAATAATGACACATAAGAATCAAGTGTGGAAAAGGATTTATATCTTGTCAAAGGAGGGAAGGGCCCCATAATTCATTGTAATTTACCACACTGCCCTTCACTTTACTCCATAATTACTTATTGCTTCACCAGTTTCCTTGGTGCTTTGATTATGCCAGGTTATAATTATTTAGCCTTTTGTGTACATGCCATGTCTCTTATCAGATTGTCAACTCCTTGAGGGAAGTCTCTGGCACAGTGTCTGACTCAGACTTTAGCACATTCCTGTATGATGCATGAAGGTGAGAGGTGGTGGCTTTGTAGGTAATGCACACCTGTGAGAGTCCCACCGAGCCCCTCCAGGGTCCCTCTCAGTTTTCTTGGTGAATGTTTGGTTTCCTGGTTGCGCTCACTTCTCCCATGTGATAAGAGTGTGCATCATAGACATCTTGAGCTAAATTACTTCTCAGGGACTGTCTTAGTTACTTTTCTTCTTGCTAAGAAATACTCAACACCCAAAACTAAAGGAAGAAAGGCTTATTTTGGCTTTCAGTTTGTAGAGGTTTCAGTACATAGTTGGCTGGCTCCAAGGCAGGTTGGCATGGCTGAGGGGCATCACAGGGGAGAAACAGTTCGTAGTAGATGGAAGACAGCAAAAGCAGCAAGACAGAAAACAAATATTCAAGCTACCAGGACTAGGGCTCTACCAAACCAGTCAGTGGACTGATACAGTAATCATACCCTTAATCCCAGCACATTTAATTCTAGCATTGCACCATGAATCAATCACACACTCTTGACTGAACTATCTCTGAGAAAAGTTCCACTTATGACTGCAGGGGGTTTTGGAGAGATGTCTAGACACAAGACATAACAGTGACTTGTCACAGGTCAAGCAAGTCTGAGTCAATGGCAGTAAGAGTAGTGCTGCTTATCGTTTACCAGATGCCCATGTTCACTGAAGTGGGGCTGGCTTCGGTTCTTAATTCTCACCACCTTCAAAGGCAACTCCCTCCCATTAGATGCAGCGATAGATACCCACTGTGACATCTTCAGTCAGCCCTCTGAGTGTCTGGTATGGCTTCTGATGACCTCATTCGAGCACAGTTTCTCAAAGTGAGATGATCTGGTATCACATTAGCTCATGCTTGAATTTACTACTCAACTTGGTTTGTCTTTATGAAGTAACCCTACAGGAGCTGCCTTGACCACACCAGGCTTTTTTGTGTTTAAATTATATGTCAATTAAAAAAATTTCAGAAGAAGAAAAAAATAAAAGAGCCTAACACATTTCAAGAAACCACAAACACCTTGCAAAAAGTCAACTTGTAAAATCCCAGCTGTTGAGGTAGTATATTTAGCAACTCTTTATACCTGCAGTAGGTACAGATGCACTGGTGTGCGTGGCACACGCACATGTTTTGAACTTACTTCAGTAGGGAAAAGAATGCTCAAGGACAAGCAGATTGGGGGTCTGTCTGTATTGCTTTTTCTTTTGATGACCAACCCATGGTGATTAGCTATTCTGGGAAAGCTGTTTCTTTTTTTTTTTTTTTTTTCAAGTCTTAGTCTCTCATGTCTAAAATATGAGAATATGACCATATGCTTCCTAAGACTTTCTCTAGCTCTCCCTTTATGATTCATTGTCAATAATATAGGAGAGTCGTGAACAGCTTATTTGCAGAATATATTGCTTGGACGAAAAATAAGGAACGATTCCCACTGAACACATTTTGACCTGAGAGGAACAAAAGATGAGGGACTGTCTCCTTGGTGCCATGAACTGAACTGTTTTTATGCTCCTCAGGTTCATTTAGACTGAGATCTAACTTCCTGTGTGGTGGAATTCTGAAGTGGTCTTTGGGAAGTGATTAGGTCATGAAGTTGGAGCTCTCACGAATAGGACTCAAGCCCTTATGATAGAGGCCCTGCTAGCTCTTTTGTCCCTTTCCTCTGTGAGGGTGCAGTCAGAGATGCCCATCCACAAACCAGGAAGCAGGCCCTCCCTAGGTACTCCCTGATCTTTTCCAGCCTCCAGAATGGTGAGAAGGAAACAAATTTCTGCTATTTCCAAGTCACTCACTCTGTGACTTTCTCCTACTGCAGCCTGAGTGAACTGAGGTACTTAGTGACAGAGACCTTTTGTTTTACTTTGTACAGCAAAAATGTACTTACTATCTTTCTCTTTCCCATTTTTGAGTCAGTCTCACTCTTTCTCTTGTATTCATAAGTTTGTTTATACATTTATTCAATTACTTGCAAATATTTTTAGTAATAACCTATAGAAGAGGCTTCCTTTGGGCAAGTTTTCTTGCATGTGAAGGGATTTCCAGGGGAAATCTCAGGCCTGTGGAAGAACCACCTTTCTATAAGTCTACAGAAACTTTCATAAGCCCATCAGGATGAAGAGTGTACCCAGTCCTCCATCTTCTGTGTATTCATTCTGCCTACAGGTGCACTGTTTCTCCCGATATACTTTCTGAGATGGCAGCAGAGCAAAGAATGAAGTAACTGCTGAGGACTGGCTGCCAAAACCTTATGTGGGAAAACAGTTTTCCAGAATTGATATTTCTAGGAATGATTGAAGAAAAAAGAAAATAGATGCAACTCAACTTGGCGAGGTTAACAGCACAGGCAGCAGGCTCTTGGGCGCAGCTGCCAACATGACCTCAAAGAAACCAGCTTTGCCTGGCAGGACACCTGGCCTGAATGCGGGGCATGGAGTGGCTCACAGGCTTCATGGAGGGCACAGAGAACACGGAGACACAGAGAGATGTTGAACTGAGGTGGCAGCCTGTGTCTCATAGCCTCCAGGTCAGCATTAGACTGCGATGACTACAGTTGACTTTAGAGTGCAGCAATGTGTGGGTCAGCTTCTACGAGCACTGCAGGGATATGTGTGGTCAGTTGTGACTCCTCTCGGGCTTCTTTTAGGGTTCAGGTGTTGCTAGGTAGAGTGACTCTTCTTCCTGATTTCCCTCATGATATACTGAGCAACCTTGTGAGAAAGTTAGTTGTGTATTAGTATTTTGTTAATATTTTATTTTGTATCATGGACTTTTTGTCTTCTAGCTTTGACAGGTTAGTTGTAGATGATACTGATGGATTAGGAGGGGAGTTAGAAAAGGTGAGTTGATCTTTTTCTTACTTTGTGATTGATCTCTCCTTGATAAAAGGCATTTCACTTGTGAGAAATTATTTGAAGGCCAGAGAGATTTCAGACAAGGCTGGAAGGAACCTCAAGGGTGACACAGTCTTGTCTTTCCATGAATGAAATTAGCAACTTGGGGCTTAGTTGGGTGTGCAGGAGGCAGATCCAGGAATACCAAACTCCAGAATATTTTCTCTCTCTGCCATACTTATCCTTTCAGTTTATAAAAAGGCAAATCTGTATATGAGCACACAGTGTAAAGACAAGACATTTTGGGGATGTGAGGGAAGAACTCAACTGAGCAAAACAGTGTATGTTAGAAAACGACTCCCCAGTGTGAGCTTGTAGTCAGATTTTATTTATTTATTTATTTATTTATTTTGGAGACAAAGTCTTGAAATACAGGCTGGCTTTGAACTCACAATGTAGCCCAGGCTAGACTCAACCTTGTGGTGATCTTCCTGCCTCTATCTCCAGAACACTGGGACAGAGTCAGATTTAAAGAAGCTGAAACTTAAAAACTGCCTGGGGGCATATGTATTTGTCATTTGGAAAGAAAAGAAAAGACCTTAACAGTCATATCATCCATAATTATCCTCCTGCAGGTAGGGAAACTAAGGTCCAAATAGGTGAAGTGATTTTTTTTTTCGTACTCTCTTGGAGGGGTAGCTTTGAATTCTTTTCTCATTCTTACTATTTAATATTTTATCACCACTTTTTGTTTATATACTGTCACTTGCAAATCTTTTTATTTATTTATTCAATGGGATATCCATCATTTTTCTTGTCATTTATTGAATTTCTTCTACTAATGTGTCTATTTTTTCAAAGATAAAAGCCATAAATAGAACCTTAGACCTAGACCCTTCCACTCTTCCTGAGAAAGGCAGGAAAAACCTCTTCCTTGTCCTGAGAACTCACATGGTTCACAGTGGTAGAATTTGGTGCTCTGCCAGTAACACATTCCTGTCCCCTTAGTCAGTGTTCTGGTCCTCTTGGCAAAGATACATTTTCGGACTTTTCACCACATTGTACAGTTGATTCCCCTAGGTGTATTTGCCTGACATGTTTTTTTCTTGCCACATTTCAGTTGATTTCCTCCCCTTGTTTTCAAGGTCCTTTTGCCTCCAGCTGCTGGACACATACAACATTGTAATCAGAAGTGCAGAACTGATTTGACCGATAATTTGCAGAGCAATCGGCAGCAATCATCACTTTCTCTCAAGACTCCTGTACTTCACCTGAGGCCATGGATTTGCCCCAAAGTTTTCTTATCCAAAAGTTTCAATACCTGGAACCCAAGCCAGAACTGAGTGTGTGATTATCAAGAGGTATTTCTAGACCTTTCTTTTCACTGGACATTCCTGTTTTTATTTAAATATCAAGTGCTCCCTCCACTTATATTGCATTGAAATATGTACTCCAGCTCTGTAGTACTTAAGGTTAATAAAACTCTCCTGGTTTTAGAAGCATCAAAACATTTATGCTTCAGGCCTATCTGCTACATAACTTTGTATTTGCTTCATAACTTTGGGTGAATATAACTAATTAAAAGAAGCATTACTCTAAAGTTTAAGAGATTCTTGGTTAATATAGGTGGAAATAGGTTAAAATAACACAGGAGGCTTGTTTCTCAGCACAGTGTCCTTCAGTTTCCATGTATTAGTCCCATGAAACCTTCCATACCTCCCACTGACGCTCAGCAAGGTGAGTCCTCTGCATTCCCCAGCCTCATCGGTTCTTGAAGATCCTCTAATCTTTTCTCACGCAGAGCAGCCATCAGGTCAGGCTCCATCCAGCTATTTGGGCACGTACATTACTCGAAGTGGCATAGGTAGGTGAAAAGTTTTTTTTTTTTAAAGATTTTATTAGTATATGTTCAGAGTACAAAATAGTTACATTCACTGTGGAGAGTTGGTACTCTTATACAATGCGATTTACTTGTTTTTACTTTCTCATTTTAAAAACATTGACTTTGAATTATATTCTTTAGGTGGGAAACCTAAAAATAACTTTTTTGTGGTTTTCTCTGTCTTGTAAACAAAAGGTCCATGATCATGGGAATGAGGCATCAGTTAATATCAGTTTTGCTCCATGTGGGCTGGAGATTTACTTCAGTGAGTCTGGCACCTTCCTCCCTCACAGGTGCAAGGTCATGAGATTGATCCCCAATACCAAAAAAATATTTTTTTGCTCATGCTAATGAAGTGTAACATTTAGATCCTTCTGTAGCAGCTCTGTTTAGCAAATCAGTCATATTGTCTTCAATATGAAAATGTATATTCAAATGATTCTATTTCCTGAAAGACTTATTTCAATGATTCTATTCTTTTTTTCCCCACATCCAACGATGCCATCACTGGTTGAGTAATTAAGTTATCTTACTTGGAGAGAACCTTCCCTAACCTGTCCTGGGCCATAGTCAGATGGAAATGCTTTCTTAAAATTTATTAAGAAGACAAAGCATAAAAAATAAGATCTATTTACAAATTAATAGAGTTATGTTGAATTTACAAATAATAATATAAAAGAACTCTCTTGTTTCTCACTCCAGATATACTATTCTTCAGGTCAACCCCCACCACAACAATCTCATTTCCCTTTACTATTACATTTATGATATATTATTTGATTATGATATGATTTCAAGACCTTTTGTTATCATAGTTGCTCTTCTCTATACACAATATATTTTTCCTAAATCATTCAGAAGCATTCCTATCTGTCTTTCACATAAATCATATTTAGTTTTACTTTTTTTTAAAGTCATCTAGTACAAATAATATTATTTTAGCTTGAACAAGAAATAAAATATTTCTAAACATTTTCATTTATTGTTGTCTAGCAAGCTCTTCTAAAATGTGAATAAAAATTTCCTAAATGGTAAATTAGATTTGTATATCCATCTGATCTGCCAAGATCTGATTTTGATAGAACCTTAAATTATTCTGCAAGAAGGAAGGAAGAGAGAAGATAGAATAGGATGAGAGAAATTTTGAGACCATTGATTTCTGTCTGCCTGGCACTAGTACATTAGCCCTTATCAAAGTTGGAAGAGCTGGTACGACACAGCCATTGTAGGTCCTGGATCAATACCTGGCAAACAGCCTGAAGGTCAGACAAAGTACTTAGGCAGGCAGTTTGCCAGGCTAAAGAGATGTCAAGAAAATCAATTAGACTCTAAAGAAAGAGTATCAAGCTAACTAAAATTCCATTTTGAAAGGCTTTCTGTATTTCAGAAGTAGTTTAGATGCATTCACAATGTCTTTATCTCATTCATAAAATTACATTTGATGAGCAATTAAAACTCTCCTTGGGTCACCAGAGGTTAACTCAGAAAACACTAAACACCTGCACAAACTGAGGTTGGAAATAGCTACAAAGAATGGAGATTTAATCAAGTTCTTTTCAGGATATAAGATTACATAACTTTCAATTAATTTGTTCTTTTTCTGTATTGATTACTTTATGTGCGTTTAGAATGCCAAACATACCCTTTCTATTTGAGTGGTGATAGACACTGTGGACTGTGAATGCTAGGTAGTTGACTTAGCAAATTATAGCTGACTCAGGTCAAAAAATAGAAAGAGAAAAATAGGACTGATTGCTTTGGTAAAGTTTTCATCAGTAAGCAAAAGAAGGAAGCATAATGTTTACTCTGTGAAAGGCAGAAGTATTCTTGTTATTTGTTTACCAGCAAAATCTTTTTGTTATTTATATAGTCCCTCTTCTGTCCCAGAGAACTTGTGGGCATGTTTAGATATAAATAACTCAGTGATACTCTTTTTAACCTGCATCTTATGATTTTCCTGGTATCATTACATAAAACTGGCAGTTAATTGGTGATATATATTTCTTGACTTCAGAGAGATTTTTGTCTAGTCTTGGGAAAATAATATTCAGGTGATTTAATGTCTTGCCAATAGAAATTTATTCATTAAAGATAATTATCTATGCCAACTTTTTGAGGTGAGATGGGTATTCTGCCTGCCACTATGGAGATAACTGTGATGAACTAAAGAGCGATGATCTTTGCTTTCATGGAACTTTTAATCTAGTGATTAAAACATAATTAAACAAGCAAGCAATCTAAAGGAATAACTAAAATTTATGACAAGTGTGTGCCATGGAAAATAAAATGAAATGTGGAAGGTTTAAGTTTACCCTGCAGACTACAAAGGAATGGATAGCAGAGGGCAGTTCAGGGGCAAGGGACAACTTGCTCATGGGGCCTCAGGTTGTGAGGAAAGGGGAAAGATGAGGGGAAGCTTATGGCCACAGTAACTCATCACCACATGACTATAGAATTTCTCAATTTATTTTCACAAAAACTTTTTTTATAATAGGTTCCTAACGAGTCATAATAGGTCAATTCTAAGCATTTTAATAGTAATATTTGTTATTTTAGATTTTAAGAATACGATAATAGATTCATGTCATTTAGGTATCTTTTTGGAGCTCTGCTTCAGAGACCTTAAATTCCAGTGATGAAGATAAATGCTCTTCACCTCTGGGATGATCTTTACCTTCTCTTTTGGGTGCAGATCTTCAGACAAAGGCCCAAAGTCTCAGCTATTCAACACTTAGTCAGTCCTGCTTCTCACCCTGAGAGACCTAGGGGATCTCAAGTTTCCCAGCATGAGGATGCCTTAGCTGCAGATCTCAGACCAAGTACCTACCTGCTCAGCTGCCTACCAATTGTTCCCTGACAATTTCTTGGCCTACTCATACCGAGAGTTCCAATTCACACCTTGAAGCCCCTTGACATTGATTAACTGGCCTCAAATCTAGTCTATCCTTTTCCACAAATTATTCCCCAGTCTGAGTTCTGCATTTCATGTTTAAAAACCTGTAAAATTTCACACGGATATATCTTCTAGAGTCTATATCTTTCAGTCTCACTTACAATAGCCTTGATTTCTAAGTCTTTTTCTTGAAGCATAATAGGGTTATTAAAAATAGCTATGGCATTTTTCTTTATGTACAAGGACAATCCATTTATTTATCATAATCAAGTAGTTTACAACTGGTTTAAATAATATTAAATAGTTATTAAAGTCACAGACTTTGTAGTTGGCAATCTAGGTTCTACCACTTAACTTCCTGTATATATTTTTGAGTGAGTTATATACATACCCTGCATCAATGTTGTGTGTTCTGTAGAATGGGGCAAACAATAAGAAATGTTCTTGTGAAGCTTGAATCAGTGAAGATTTATGAAGCACCTAGAATGCTGCTTGGCATTTTGTAATCTCCTCAGAAATACAAGTGATTAAGTGATAGAGTCAGTATTTAAATTTAGACTAAAACCCTGACTTGTGCTTTATCATTTTTTTCCTTTTAACCTTTTAAGACAAAGGTCCTCGAATGGTCTGCAAACATTCATGTTTGGGTCAAACTCAGCCAAGAAATGAAGGATAATTTTTACATTTTTAAATGACTGTAAAAACAAACCAACAAATCATAGAAGGAAGAACAAAGAAAAACATACAGTAGTAACCTTCTGTGACTCAAAAAACTGAAAGTATTTATTGATTCTATATAGAAAACATTTGCCAATGTGTGGTTTTAAGGTTTTGTTTTGGATCTTATGAATTGCATGATTTGATGCAATATATTTAAACTCTGAGACTATTTTCCTATTTGGAAAAGAGGGATTATAATATCTATTATAATAAAATTATGCAGGGATAACCGAAGATCTTGTGGAGAAGTGTGTAGTGTGATTGAATAATACATTGAATCTCAACATTTTTGAAAAAACAAAAAACATACTGCCATCAGTCTGTCTCAGAATACTCCCTGTTGTTTCAACCACATTTATCCCATCCTTTTTTGCCACTTTCTGAAGCAGTTAGGGAAAGTCCTCTTTTTAAGAGAACCTTATAAGTTGTGGTAAAAAAAAAATACAGTGAATGCTGCTGCCAAGTGCTATCCAACGGAAAGGCAGCCATGTAAAACATTACAGTACATCTGTCCTCATCTACCCTGTTCTCTGGATCTGCCACAACATAACTTCTGTTTTATCCTCAAAGTCCAAGTGCCCAGGGAAGGTTAACGTTTTGAATACATTAAGAGCACTGAGGCCACCAGGAGAGTGCAACTGAAGACATAAGAGAGGACTTCCATAATTGCTCCAGAGAGTAGCATGCATGATGGGACAGATGAGTTTGAAGTGAGGGGAAGTATTTGAGAGGGTTTAATGGCAAAGCATCTTTTATAGTAATACATTTTAAAAAATTAGACCTTCATCACATATCTGATCACATATCTAGCACAATGTTCAGCTTATAGTCGGGGCTTGCTAAATGTCACACAATTACTTCCTTTCCTTTGTGAGATTTAAGTTGGATTCTTGTACCTAAATTATTTAAAATACAGTATTGGGCTTTGCGACTTAATGGCCTGGCCTCCACTATGTTCTTGCTGTGTGCAAATCTATGTGGTTATATATGAAAAATTGTCAGCATATCACTTTTGATAAGTAACCTGCTGAAAGGCTTCTAAGTGGAAACTTAGCAAAGGGAAGCAGAATGTGTGGAAGGCCTGGTGATATTAATCAGTAGTAATTTGGCTATGTGGGGTCCACGTATGTCAGTCAATTCATGGAGCAGGTGATGAAAACAAGAACAAAGCATTATCTGTTCTCTAGGTCAAGTGGACATTTAGGTGAATTAAAATCAATGTGTGGCACAGTTCAGCTTGTCCACGCTTAACTGCCACAGCAGGATATGAGTGAGGCAAGTGAAGCACGTCAAAGAGAAAGAGGCCACAGTGGGGACAATTCCTCGGAGTAACCCTGTGTGATCAGCACAGGGTGTGCAGGACCAGGGTATAATATTTGGTGGCTAAATGGAAAGCGTCTCGCTCTTGGGGCCATCGGCCAGGACATGTCCTTTAAGAGTAAGGACAGCTTCTTTACAGAAAGGGAACATTATGATCAGAGGGATCAGAGGGAGCACCTTGAAGAGGCGCAGTCAGAAAAAAACCCTAGTGACAATGTGTGGAGAGGCATGAAAATCGCGTGAGTTCTGAAACTGGCGTGAATTTTGGAACAGACATTTAAGTCCATATTGATTGGAATGTAGATCCTTGCTCAAAACTTTTTCTCGCCCACACGTGACATTTTAGACAGTCCATTTTAATCTCTCCCAAAACTAGCTATTTAAAATTTCAAGTCTTTTGGGGCTTTAGGAACTCTTATTGATGTTTTGTACACATTTAGACAAGTAAGTCAGTTAATTTTTACAAAAAGCATGCACTCAATTAACTGACACCCTGATTAAGAAACAACAGATAGTTGCTAGTATTTCAGAAAGCTCTTTTTAGACTTCCTTCCTGTTTCTGCCTGTCTTTAAGGGTGTTAATTACTCAGACTTTGAATACAAAAAAATAATATAATATTATGTCTGTTGTTATTCATATAAATATGACACACATTCTCCTGTGGCTGACTTCTTTCAGTTATCACTGATTTGTGAGACCTATTCCCACTGTTCTATATAGTTGTAGTCATTTGTTCCTACTGCTGGTAAGTATGCCATTATATGAATACAGCACAATTTATGCATTCTATTGTAGCTGGACACTTGGATAGCTTTTACTTTTGAACATCCAATTAATGCTACTCTAAACATTCTCTTTCTCTCTTTGGGTGGACATATGCAGAGATCCCTCTTGCTTCATTACAAGATATGCATAAATTAAGCTTTAGTAAATTTTGTTTCTCTAATGTGGTGGCATCAATTTATGTTCCGTGTTGGTAGAGTTTTGAGGAGTACAGGTAAGTGTTTCTAAGAGTCTATCAGAGTATGATCTATCAACGTGATTCTGGAGACCATATATAGTTGTCTTGATAGTAACTGGATCAGTCCTGGAGCCAAGAGAAATCAGAGAAGTGAGCAGGTGGAAAACGAATGTCTTGTCAGGTATAGAGCTGTGACAAGCTGCTGGTGTGCTCTCACTTTGAGACCTTTCCAGAGTAGCTTAGTATGGGAATTAGCTTGAACACTGTGTTTTGGATGAATAGTAGTAAGAGAAATTGAACATAAAATTTCAGATATTAATTTTACATGTACAACATTGATTTCTTTGATAATTTCTTTTCCTACTGGAATACATATCAAACATTAACTACCTGTTTTTGAAAAGAAACTGCTATCATGGTGCCATCTAAATAGATTCTTAAGCTACTTCTTAAGTTGACTGTTTTATACTGTTAATTATAGATTTCTACAAAGACGAAAGTGCCTTAACTACCAATTCTTCAGAAGGAACATCACTATTATGCAATGCAAACATAAACTAATAAAACATACCCCAGCTGGAGAAACCATGAGGTACTTTTTGAAGCTGGAAGAAATATTGGCCTTTGAAACTCCCGAGGATTGTTTTGTCTTTAAAGTCTGGAAACAGGTTGCAATCATGAAGTAGCTTACTGAGTTCAGAGTGTTTGTAAGTTGTCATCATAGTTTGGAATGAACTCATAGTATCATGTCTTGACCAAATGCCACATAAGCCTAAAGCAGTAGAAATTTGGACTTCTGAAATTTTAGACTTCTTTCCATGTAGCAGTTCTGTTAGTAAAGCAGAAACATGGCAAGTACTTGAAAAGAAGCATGGTCTAATGTATGGACTTTGGAATCATATACACCTAGATTGGAAACCAGTTCTGTTACTTATTATCCAGGGGTATATGACCTCAAACAAGTTTGCCTCCACTCTTAAATGCTCTCACTATCTATAAAGTTGAAATAATAATACCCAGCAAGGTTGTTATAAGGATTAGAGGGCTAACCTTATGTATGTCCAAATTCTCAGTTTTTAAGTCTTTCCTTTGAAGGTCAAGTGAATTTGCAATGTGAAGCTATAGCATCTAGATCCATAACTGTGCTCAAAGTCTGCCTTTATCCTCTGGCTTAAAAAAATCACATAAATTACTATATAGAGCTATAGTTTTCTATTCACTCATCTATGTCTCTGACAGACTGTAATCTATAAGGAAGCTGCAACCACGTCTCCCTTACTCATAATAACTAATTGAGGGCCTGTCACATACCTGAAAATAATTACTGAGTTCCCTTACTCCCTTTTATACTTTGTTTGAAGCTGGTGCTATTATTGATACTGGTGGTATTATTGATATGTGAAAGCCAGGTCAATAATTCAATGGACCCTTGAAAATTTAGAGAAGTAGCCAAAGCTAAACAGGATGAGAGTAAAGATAAAAAACAAACTAGCCTGACACAGGAAAGGGAATAATTATGTAGGTAAGAAGGAAGTAGAAACATGCTTGAATGTGAGTCAGCAGCCTGGTGCTGTTATTAAAAGTGC
The DNA here is from genome assembly GCA_004026965.1 of Petromus typicus. Taxonomy (NCBI): domain Eukaryota; kingdom Metazoa; phylum Chordata; class Mammalia; order Rodentia; family Petromuridae; genus Petromus; species Petromus typicus. The sequence continues at coordinate 16,026 of PVIR01012207.1, read as the reverse complement.
AAACATGATCCTAGACATATTAATAGATACATGACGTGCAGAAGCCATGGAGTAATGTGCTTATTTTGACTTGGCATTGCCTGAGTCCTTATTGGAGAGCTGTGCATTTTTGGGTGCTCCATATTTATTAGAAGTTGCAGAGAAGTTGAGGAGGGTTAGATGATAGTCTCAAAAATAGTCAGAGATAGCAAACTTATCATCTTTGAGGAATGTGTAAATCTTTTGTGATCGCCGTTAGCTCATAGAATTGGGAGGTTCACAAGAAAGTTTTGTGTATTCGTGCAGAAAGTTGAATGTCCAGCCTTTTCAAAGATACTTTTTAACCCTTGAAAATCCTTGCATTTAGCGTGTTTCACTCAAAAAGTCAAGTAATCCTTTTTTTTCTAAGTTCAGATCTCTTTCACGTTGATTTTTGACAATATTCTCTGGTTTGGGGACATTAATGAAATGCTGAGTCTGCATGTATTTTATATGAACCTCTTTTTCTTTTTTTAAACACAAATTTATCATACAAGTTAATGAGTTCCATGGTAACACTTCCATACATGGATATTTTGTGCCTTGCTTCTATCTGTCTTCCCTTCTGATGTTTTATCTTCCCTTCTCCCTGGCCTCCCCTCCCCTCCTTCCCAATGATCTCTCTCCAGTGCATACCTGGACTCTCTCTTGCTCTAGCTCTTGCTGTCTCTCTTCCTTCCCATTTTTTTCATGAAAGAAAACTTGCAATGTTCATCCCTTAACTTTGTATGTCAGACTTATTTCACTGCACACGATGTTCTCCAGTTCCATTCACTTCCCTGCAAATGACAGGATTTCAGTCTTTGTGGCTGAATAGTACTTGTGCCTCATGCACACATGCTATGTTTTCTTCATCCACTCATCTGTTAACAGGAGCTTCAGCTTATTCCATACCTTAGGCACCGTGAATAGCACTATAATAAACATGAGTATGTGTGCAGGTTCTTCTTTTGAGCATTGGTTTCATTTTTTACCATGTATACCTGAGATAATACAGAAATATCATACAGTTGATCTACTTTTAGCTTCTTGGAGGATATATTAATTTTTTAGTGTGTCTGAAAGCAGTAGTCACACCTTTCCTATTATTTTATATCTACATTAGCTTACATTTCTTTAATTTTGTCTTAAGTATTTTTTTGTAAATTCTCCTCTGAACTTTCTCAATAAGAATGAGACTGATGACTTAAATAAGATCTATCTGAAGCAGTCTGACTTGCTAAGACAACAGCTAAACAAATGCACCTTCAACTTAGGGTTACTTATTCTCTCTCTTAAAAACAACATTTTTCAGCTATTTCTTTATTTTACTGACATAGCCAGTTAGTTTTTCACTCCTGAAAAATCTATTTTTTACATATGAACTTTTTGTTTTACAATAATATTTTTATGTAATCAAAGCAATTTTGAATATCTTTCCCTGCCATCATACTTTGTGAGGATACTGGCTGCTAGCTCAGCTGTGATCTGAACAGCTTGTTGGGAAGAGCATGGGACTGCCTCATCTCAAGCTTGGGGAAGGCAGCCTTCCACTGGGGTGAGGGATCCATAACTCTTCTCCAGTCTAGTATTTATGTCAAGTGTTCTTCACCCAACAGAAGTGAGATCAACAGTGGACAAGTGAAATGGACTAAGGAATTTTATCACCACCATCATAGTGCGAATCATCTTTTGTTTATTGTGGGCTAATAATTTAGAATATGGCTCAATCTAGGCTCCTCAAATTTATATGGAATACAGATTAATATTAATAATTTTACTAGATGGAGTTGCTTAATTTTGGTTCCTTACTTATGTGCTCCTTTTAAAAACACATTGTTAAATTAGTACAAACTTGGGACAATAATAATGTTCAAGGTAGTATTAGGTTATGCCTACATATGTATACATACATATAAATTAACTGCCATACTTTAATTAATGTTATTATTTGCTATATATGGCTAAGTCCTTGGGATAGAGGTGATCTATCTTTCAGTAGATGAATTAAAATAAACAATGACAAGACAGTTAAATATAGATTCATAAATGTATGCACAAAGTGTAGTAAAGGGACTTCCACCATGGCAGTGTGGTAGACTGACCACTCTAATCAGCTTTGTTGCCATGACTCAGCTAGGTCCTCTATAAGTGAGTGATAAGTAATGAATAAAAAGGAAATAGAGAGAACAGATAAATGAGTTCAATATAATTCTAATTTGATTTCCAGAGCAAAGATGACAGAATGTAGAAAATGAAATAGTTGAAATAATAATAGCTGAAGATTTCTGGAATTGATAAAATATATAAATCACAAGACCCAGGAAATAGTGGGAAAATCAAAGAAACAGAGGTGAGAAATATATGCATCTATACCCAGACACATTTTAAGGAGACTGTAAAACACAAAATGCAAAGTCTTTGGCAACCTGAGAGAAAGGACAGATTTGTCGAAGCAGAGCAATTAGGCTTATGCTGAATTTTTGAAAATGAAGCTAGTAAACTATAATGTCTTCTAAGGACAGAATATAATATCCAGTTGTGTTAGTTACTTCCTCATCTCCAAGACACAATGTCTGACACCTGCAAATTAAAGGAGGAGAGGTTCATTTTGATTAACAGTTCCACACAGGAGTTTGTCTGTAGTTGGCTGGCTTTTCTGAGGCAAAGGCTTGGCGAAGGAGAAATTCTTAAGGCATCCAGCCAATAGCAGAGAGAGATCAAGGGTGGAAAGATGGAGATACTGATACTCTTCCAGGCCCCATCTCAGCGAGCCACCTCCTGCAACCAGGCTTCACCTCCCAAGATCACTAATCTACTGATGAACACCACATTGCCATGATCCAGTCCCCTCCCCAAATCTCTACTTTCGAGCATATGAGGCTTTGTCGGGGGGTGGTGGTGTGATATTTAGATGTAATCTAACCTAATAGTGTACTTTGCAAAATTATCTTAAAGTTATCTTCAATAATGAAGGAAAGTAAAAATATATTTATATTGCAACGAAGACAAAATTTCCCACTGATGGATTTTAACTAATGAAATTTAAGGGTACACTAACAATGGAAGTAGATGGAAGCTGAAAGGATGAAATTATGAAAAAGCATAATTATGAGCAAAAACATTAAGTGTGTATCGAAAGGTCATAAAATAATGGAAATAATGATAACTGATTTGCAGGGTAAAAAGACTTTTACTTTTGAAAATGCTGGAGAATGATGCTCTGTAGGTCAGGAATGGATAACTTAATTTAGATAGGGTTAAAGTTCTTTTGTTCTTCAGGAAAAGGATTAAGATATTGATTCATTTGGACTTTGTTAAGTATATATAAGTGCAAAAGTGATCAATAAGGTAATAGAAACAGATTGCGTAATTTTTTAAATCAGGAAAGGAGGAAAATTTGGAAAAGAAATTTAAACTAGAAAACTTTCTGAGGAGAGCAGCAGCAGTATAAAGGCCAAGTATTCAGGAAAGAAGAGCAAAGTCTTGAGCACTGGGGAGTGTTGACTGAAGTTAGGTATTTAAGCTGATTTTTAGAACAAAAGGAGCTAGAGTCGGGGAAAGTGTGTTTTGTGCAGAATAACGAAAAAAGAGAAAAAGAATGGACAAGTAAGAGTGCAATGGATTGGGGGGGTGGAACGATGAGAAGAAGTTCATTGTGGCTGGGCTGATTTCAGGTGTCTGGAAAACTACGCAGGGACAAGTTCATTAAGCAGGGGTGGTGCATGCCACATTCAGGAGCTGGGGCTCTAGTTTGCGGTTCTCAGAGGGTTGTGAATCCTTGCAAGAAATCCACACTTTGTTATAACTCATGGACTAGAGGCTACAGGAAGGGGGAATTATGTATGGAATATCACAGAGGTAAAATCTATGGAACTGAGTAACACGTGGATGAAGAGGAGATGAAACTGACCAGGGAGCGAGGTTTACAGCACAGAAGATTGCATCTGGTTATGCTATTTATTGAGAGAAGGGAAAAATTAGGTCATAGATGGAGGAGGAAGATAGTGAAGTTAGTTTTAAAATTTTGGAGTGTAGATATTCTTAAGGTCACACAGATATAGAGATCTAGTGGAAAATACAGGCACTTTTAAAATATGTATATTTCCACTATGGAAAAATGCTTTCCCATAGATCTCTCTACTCAATGGCAAAAACTTGCAAAATATTAGCTAAATAAAAATTTTCATACTCAAATACTCCTAAAGAGGAGCAAGGCACTGGAAAACTTGCTTGACAAAGGGCTTTCTCAGATTAACTTTATAGGTACCTATGGATTTTCTCATAGCATGTTTCACATGGCTAAAAGGTGAACTGTTTTTAATTTCCTCACATTTTCCTGTCAAATGTTTACGCCAGGCTGGACTTACTGTACCAGGCATTTGCATGGCTATATTTTATTCTTGTTAATGAAAGGGAGAAAGAATAGATAGTGGTCTTTTAAATAATAAACAATTGAGAAATTTCTTGAGTTTTTTGGAAGGGGATTCCTTACAGCTGTACCCTCTGTCCTGACAATGCATCTTCTTCTGCTCCGTTCTTCTGCCAAGAGTCTGGGGTTATGAGCTGGTGAGTGGAGTCAAGGACCCTGTCTTTGAAGCAAATCTATGACTTGGCTAGGGTTCCTTGAATCTGTGCTTTGTTTTTTTTAAAAAATCTTTTATCCACCCCTATAGGGCATTGTAAAGATTGAAGGAAACAATGTTTGCATAAATTCTTTTTTTAACTACAGAGGACTTTTACTGAGGAAGTAAAAAAAAAAAAATAGAAAATTATTCAATTTATTTCTTATATAGATATAAACCTGTTAGTAATTTTCTTTGTGCTAAGGTTATTTAGTCATAAGTGGGGCTATGGGAAGGCTTTTTGATTATCCATAATTTCTCAGGCATTCACTGCTTAAAGATACATTTATCTTTCTCTGACCTAATCCTTCTGGGTACTTCAATGCAAATGAATTTTCTCAAAGACTTGGACTGTTTTTATTCATTTTTTAAACCACAAAACTGTTTATACTCATTCCTATAGTTTGTAATAATGTATCATAATTCTGGGGCAAGAAAGCCCTGGGAATCTGCTTTGTGGGGAATTATCTTTCACAATATACTCTGATGTCTTCATTTTCCCATGCATTTATCTTGTTTATTTTACTTTTTGTTTCTTTAACTCTCTGTTGGATTGCTTCCTGTAGTCCCTATACTGTAGGATTGTGACTGTATATATTACAGGGTTTTCAGTTTCGGTGGAGGGGAAGCTACCGAGTAGCCAACAGCAGGTGTTTGCAGACCTCTGTTTGCGAGCACCTGGCCATATGGTTGGACATGTTTACCTGGGATCGCCAAGGCCTCAGAGGTAGGCTATGTACCCAGAAGACACTGGCCTGTACTGGCCAGTGTTTTTCCTTGAGGACTTTGAGAGGTAAACTGAATGATATTCACAGGTGCTAATCTATAGGCCACAAAGTGGCCACACTCATAGAATCAGTTTATAGGTCAGGGAAAATTTTAAGTAATTTAAAATTCAATTCATGATGACAAATTACATTTTTTTTTTACTTGCAGCTATGGATCTTATTACTCTCACACTTATGTTTATTTCAGTTAGGTAAGGAATACAAATGACACTGACCTGTCCTGACTTCAGTGGTTTCATGCTGGAATAGAGAGGAAATCTTAGGTTGTAAACTTGAACCAGAATTCTTAGTGTAAATAAAAAAGGCAAGAGATGGACAAGCTTTGAATTTCCACTAGAAATATGTATTTGAGTAAAGATATCATTGGACATTATCAAGGTTTGATAGTCTTATGGATCTTATATGACTGGAAGAAAGACAAGGAGAGAGAGAGGAGGGGACTAATAGAGGGAGAGGGAGACAGAAAGGGAAGCTACATTGAACAATTATATATACTGCATATTTTTATGCAGTTTGTTGTGAGAAGAAAATCGACACAATGTATTCATGTAGTGATTAGTGTAGGAAGAAGAATAATAATTAAGTTTTAATTTTTAAAAACCAAGAAGTCAATTTGCGACTCCATTTCTTTAAGTCAGAAAAGAATTCTAAGGAATGGACACAACCCAACACGCATAATAGTTTCTAAATTAACTTAGCTTATAAATCCATATCTTAATAAAAGGTAAATAGCTCAGAGGAAAAAATTATCAGTGGTAAAAGCACCCTTCAGTATGTTTTGCTTATCAAAATTTTACTAAACGACTTAGAATGTGGTTCTTATATATAATAAATATTTTCTATACCACCGCTATATGTTGGCAAATGAACAACATGTACTGCTGGTGAAGAGGCTGTAAGTGTCATATACTAATTATCATGATTATGATTTGAACTTGTCACAACTAACATCTTGCCATATTGAAGAGGATTTGTGGCGACTGGGAGCAGAGCATGTTACAAGCTCTCCTTTATTCGGTTGGGATGATTAAGCTGCTAAGATCGTCCAGGTCTGAGTGACACACATTACAGAAGCTAGTTCTCTGATGTGACTGCTTTTTTAAAAAGACGTCAGCATAGCGCCCCACTGGAAGGCGTGTCACATGCAAAGCTCCTTCCTGTTGCTTTGCCTGCACATTCATCTCGAGAACTTTTTAAAATAACTTTTTCTCGATTTCTCACATGTTTTAACATATAAAGAAATTAAAATACTCTCCAGGTAGAGGTTTTGAGTACCTTTTCTTCTACGCTTGTTAAATTGGTTTGTGAGGAAATTTCTGGGGATGCAGTTAATCCTAGCTGAGAGGATGCACAGGACTGAGACGTCCTCTCAGATCTGAAGTGTTCTGATTAGCCTTTTTCTTCACCATGCAGAAAATAATGACCCCTTTTCAGGGGCTCTCCCCCTTCCAATCAATTGAATGCTCTAACTTGTTTAATCTGTCTAGAATTTAGAAAGCACTGTTTTATTTTTAAACAATTTTGGAGGCAGATCTTTCTGGAAACCGCCCCTGCCCTGACCCGCCGGCCCTTTGCTCCTTCATTGCTGTTCCTTCCGCGGCTGCTTGCCCGTGTAGCCCTTGTGACGGGCACGTCCTATCCTCTGCTACGCATGGCCTGAACATGGGGACTGGACGGGGGTGTCGCTTCCAGACCCCCTCCCCCGCACTGATCGCAGAGTAGGTTTGTAAAAAAAATTTTCTCTAGTGCCTTAACGAGCATCACTTCTCATCAAAGTCAAGAACCCTCTAGATTTGGCTCAAATAAAAGTCCGCCTCCTGCTTTTCCTCAGCTTCGTTTCCTTCTCCTTCTACTCAGCTCCTCGGGTGACAGTCCTCTGGGTCACGTGATGTTTCTGGAACAGGCTGACACTTTGAAGCATTCAGGTTCTTGTCTTGGGCCTGGGCCGATATCCACGTTTCTTTTTGTCGAAATCTCATTGATCTGTTTCTGCCTAACTCATGTGTACTTCGAAAAGCCTGTATGTGTTAGAAAATCACAAACCTTCCTAACCCCACCTAGAATGAATCTTGTCTCCTGTATGCTAGCCAGTACTTTGTTTAGTCCCTTTGGCTTGTGTTCTCACTGTCTCTGCATATCTTAATTTCTCCTCCGGTTTGTTATTACTTTTTGAAGGCAGAAACTGTATTGCTATGCTCGTTCATTCATTGCATTTTGTATGTGCCAGACATTACACTATGTCCGCATCCACTTTATTCGCTAGATGTCGTCCACCTGACTGTAGGCTCTTCCTTAAAGTCAGAATGACCATAAAAGGTAATATTCTGAATCGATCCGGGATATTGAAGTAGCCACAACCCAGCTGAAGACAGCCATTGAAGGGAACTTTCAGAAAAGCTTCAGAAAATGGCTAGAATGATCGTATAAATGTTTTCATTTCATTCAAAGATATTATTTTAAGGTAGATAATATTTTAAGGTAAGATAAAATTTTAAGGTAGATAATGACAATACATCTTCTGTAAAAATTCTAAAAATTTACCATATTTTTCTATGCATTGTGTATCGTTGGAAATGCAGTGCCATTCTGGCTCGATGTGCCCTAGAATTCCACATTATATTTAGGGCAAGATAATACTCCTGCTTTTCTCTTTCTGGATATACTCCTATGAAGAAGATAGTCATGTGGCTTTTGTTTGCTGTTGAAATTGAGCATGTTCTGTTGTTAACATATCCTAATTTGGCCAGGGACCAATTCTATGAGGGCCTGGTTGTGCTGGGGTTGCCTGAGGATACCACAGTCCCTTCAGTGCAGTGGTCCCTATAGCAACTCCACCATGTTTCCTAGGTCATGGTGATATCTTTAACAAGTCCTTCAGTAACTCTGGGTTTCTGCACTGCTCTCTCTCTCTCTCTCTCTCTCTCTGTGTGTTATTGTGAAGTATTCCAAGGTGCAAATGTTTTCAAGGATGGAAATGAAGCTTGAGTCATCTTGAATCTGTGAACTCACCCTAGTTGGTAGAGCAGATGGGATGTGAACAAAGGTCAAAATAGATTCATCTGTGTAGTGTGTTTGCTGATATTGTAACAGACAATTAACTGTCTCTGTTCCCTTATCCACAACAATGAAAGACATGTTGTTTTGAGTGTATTGAAATCAATCTTTCCTTTTAGGATCACTGGAATTTCTTGAAATGAAAATGGAGGCTGCCATCTTGCCAAAATAATGATTAATTAAGAACATCATTATAGGGCTGGGGATTTAGCTCAGTGGTTCCTGCTCCTGTCTTGCAAGCGGAAGGACCCGGGTTCGATCCCCCGCTAACCACATACCATACTGGGTGTGGAGACTCACTCCCAGAAGCAATCAGCACCACATACCACAGTGCCGGGCATGGTGGCTCACGCTTGTAATCCCAGCACTCGGGAGGCAGAGGCAGGAGGATTGCTGTGATGTGAGTTTGAGGCTGAGCTCGGGGCCAGCCTGAACTGCAAAGTGAGACCCTGTCTCAAAAAACCTAAAAAAAAAAAAAAAAAGGCCAGTAGAGGATAATGTCACTTCATTTCCTAGACAGTTATTAACATGACTTTGATAGAGAGTGACAAAAGGAATGGTAGATTTAGTAACAATATATTAAAGTAGAATCAAAATAACTGAGCCAAACTTTAACAATGATGAACTATTATATAGCACATTCAATTAATATCACAATATACAACATAAAACACAGTTATAGTTACAAATATATGTAAGAGAATAGTGTACACATAATGTATGGCCCCTTTGGATTCTATTTTATAATTTTCTATAATATATTTGTCTTCTTTGGTTTATATTATTTGTAACAATAAGTTCTATTCACTAAATTTTACTACGTATCCAAAATTAAGTGGTAGGACAAAACAGGTTATATAAATATATTTGTTGTCAATAATCCATGAGAATCAATTCATGTGTATATTTAATTGTGAAAAATATATTTTAATGGTTAATAATAAAAACCTCATGGTGTTTAATTATTTAATATATTAATTCATACACACACACACACACACACACACACACACACACCCTGGAGATATGTATCTCCAGACTACCATAGGTGTTTCTATGTTATGGTGATCATTGGAAATGGATTAAGAAAATACTTAACCCAACTCACTCTGCAAAGTTATGTATGACCTTTAAAAAAATGTAAAGTGGTTGTCTCCAGTCTAGAATTTAGAAAGGTCAATAGGCAATTTAAAATGTAAAGCTAAGTATATTTTTTACAACTTGTCCATGGAGATAACTTTTTCTTATGCTTTGCTGGTAAGATTTGCATGTGTCTCTGTTAAGCACCATGGAAATGGTATTTTTAGTGATAATACATCAAAGTAAAATCAAAATACTCAGAAAAAATTTTAATGAGGGTGAACAGTTATATTGTGCACTTAATTAATGTCATTTATTCACCACTGTATCCCATGAGGAAGGCAGTTTTATACCCTCACTGGAGAATAGTAAATAAAGCCTTAGCGAGGTAGATGATGTAACACAGTCATTAAAAGTGTTCCACAGAGGTGGCATTGGAACCTAAATCTGTCTGTAAGACTGTATGTCCCTCTCTATATTTTACTGTGATCCAATCAATTGACAATGACTATTTTTTAATGTATTACAGAAAACAAAAAAAAATAGTTTCCCATGTAAGCACATGCTCTAATGGATCTATTTTTTCTTTTAGAAGCCAACCTTGAAAGATCACTAAATTGGGCTACAATGTTGTAGCTTAAAGCTACAATTTTGTCATTGTTTTGAAAACTGAATATATGTGAAAAAGTATATGAGAATGAGATAAGTTATTGTACTGAGTTATATGATTCTACGAAGAGGTGCAAGTTTATTATTTAGGCTCTTGAATACAGTATATATTCCAACACAATTATATCAGAATTACAAAATTCAAAGAAAAATCAAGGTGGAATTGAAGAAAATAAAACAAAAGAAAAAATCGCAGTGATCTGAAAAGTGTGGATGATATTTCTTAAAGGAGCAACATGGTGACCCAGGGGCCTTTGGAATTGAAATATGACCTAACATCATCTCCATTGAAGACAATGCAATGATGAGTTAAATTCTATCACATCTACAGTTGATCATGCATTTGCGTTGAGAAATGTCCAATGGAAGTACCCTTGGTATTTTAGGAAGTATTTTAGAAGAGGTATTAGATGGAGAAGATCCTGAGAGAAGAAAACCAGAAGCGACAGACTAAAAGAACTCACAGAACAGGAAACAGAGAAGATGCTTATCAGGCACTTGCATTAGGAAGTGTGTGTGTGTGTGTGTGTGTGTGTGTGTGTGTGTGTGTGTGTGCACGCGCATGCATGTATGTATGTATATATGCTTGGTGTGTGTGTGCGTGGTGTGTGTGTGCTTGGTAGAGTGATGCTGGGGATCCACTGGGCCACTGTGAGGTCTTCTTCCAGGCGATCCTTCAGCGCTCTCAACCTTCAGGTCATTTCTCTTTCTACTAGGCTCCAGCTTCTCTCTTCTTTTGATAGCTTATTGGTGACTGGTAACATCTTGATGTATGGTGCAGTTTTTTTTTAATATCTTTATTGGTACATTAGGAATACACATCATAATTGCATTCAACATTAAGAGTTTGTACCAGAATATGACATGACTTGATTCTGATTTTTCCCCTTTCCCCCCCACCCTGCATCCCCCACCCGGTTCGCCCTAACATACTCATACTGAGTATTATATAAAAATTATTCAACCTGAGCACATTTTTTTATTAACCATAATGAGTGTTAAGATTATTTTTGCATGAATACAAGATGTTTCATGCTGAAAAGAGATTATTTCTGCTCAATAAGCATTATTATTAATAATGATGTGCTAGCTGAAGGACAAAATAGAAATCTTATAAGGAAGAAATAATTCAATTCCGATGTCTTTTTTTAAAAAATAAGGGTTATTACTTTTTATTAAAATATTAAGAAGCATTAAAGATAAAGTAAAAGATTGCCTACAATTCCAGCTTCCAGTGATAACTACAGTTACTGTTCTGGTGTGTTTCCTTCTATGTGTTGATGTACATATATTATCTGGGTATATGTGTAACTTTAATTTTCTTAATTCAGCAATAAATGAGTTTTTATACATTCAATACTATATCAATACATTTTTAATTGAATTTTATATTTATTGCATATATATTACTTAAATATTTTTCTACCTAAACATGCACATTTACTTATTGTTTGTTTTATACTACAAAAGAGAGCTATGGTAAAAGTGTTTGTATATAAATCTCAGTGTAACAAAAGTAACTAGTATTTTGGTCTGTTTCCTGAATTTCATGGAAATACATCCAGTGCATTGTTTTCTTCCACTTATTCCACAGAATGCAGACATACTGGTGAAAAGATGTTCCATAATTTTTAAAAAAATTGCTATTTTGAAATAAGTTTATCAAATGTTGAGTTCAACAAAAGTCCAAAAATTTGTTATCTAAAGGACTTTTCTGAGCATTTAATACACAATCAATATGTATCATGTTAATTCTTAAGAGAAAGATTAAGTATGTAGTTTATCATTTGTCCAAAGATCACAAGAACTGTATTTTTGAGGAATTTCAGTGTGTAGAGCACAAATGTAATTCTGTCTTTCATTCAAAATTGATATTATTTGCCAGTGGTAATTAAGGATTCTTCTAGTCTGGTTATATTAGTCAGCATAACACAAAGGTATGCTGCAATAACAAATACATCCTAAAGTTTCTGTGGCTTAATAGCAAAGATTTATTCCTTGTTCATGTAAAAATGTGTGATCAATCATAGATCTAGTTGTTTCTTTTCAAATAGTTTCCAAAAGGCCCTAGGTAGCTTCCAGATTCTAATTCTACTTGTTTTCAATTTTTAATTTTCTTTCTTTCTCTCACCTTTGTGTTATTTATTTTTGAAATTTAAGCCACTTGAATGAAGTTAAGTGTAGAGAAAACATAACTGTTCTTAATTTTCTTCTTTTCTGTTCAATTGGTAAGAATTAATCAGAGGTAGGAGGATTGCTGTGATGTGAGTTTGAGGCTGAGCTCAGGGTCAGCCTGAACTACAAAGTGAGACTCTGTCTCAAAAAAACAAAAACAAAAACAAAAAAACAAAAGAAGAAGAAGAAGAAGAAGAAGAAGAAGAAGAAGAAGAAGAAGAAGAAGAAGAAGAAGAAGAAAAGAATAGTCATGGCCTAGGCCACTTAGGTTATGGGACTGGGAAAGATTAAGCTAAATATATTTTTATATACATCTGAAAAATAATATCAGTGCTTGCTATACTTAAAAAATAGATATTACATTTCAGTGTATGCTTATTTAGAAGCTTTTGGAATGGTAATACTTTTAGCCTATAAGTGTTATGATCTTACTTAATAAATGTCCTAATATCAAACTCTTTATAGTCACTAAATGTCCTATGCTGGGAAATCATTATGTTAATATTCTCTTAAATTAGACTTGATAGTATTTTAAACTAAGATTTTGTATCTGTATTCATGAATTAAATTGGTTGGTAATTTTCCTATTCAATGTTTTCTGTCAGATATTGCTAGTGGGGCTTTACTGTAGAATATATATTCATATATAATTTGAATAAAACTTTTATTTTGAGTTAATTGTACATTTATATGCATTGAATTCTATGTACTCATCACTCATGCTTCCTAAAGTTAATATTGTTTAAAACTGTACTGTAATGCAAAACCAGTTTTTTGATATTGATATAAATATGATAAAGAATATGGGCTGGGGATTTAGCTCAGTGGATCCCACCTGCAAGCACAAGGTCCCGAATTCGATCCCCAGTACCACGCGTGCGCGCGCGCGCACACACACACACACACACACACACACACACACACACTAATTCTATCACCCTCATAATGTTCCCTATGACCGCACCAACTTGCCTTGTGCCCCACTTTCTCTCTGACCTTTGCCGAAGCTAATCTTGTCTATTTGAATAGTATTGTCATTTCAAGAATGTTTTATCAATAGAATCATATAGTTTACACAATTTTGTGATTTTTTTTTCACCAGAAATGTCCCTGGAATTCCTACAGATTATCACATTTATCAGTAATTTATTCTATTATATTGCTTAGTGATGGTCCATAGTGTATGGAGGTATCAGAGTTTATTTCACAGTATACTCATTGGAGGGACAACTGGGATGTTCCCATTTTTTTGGTATTATAAATAACTAGCACAAGCAATTGTGTAGAGGCTTTGATTGACAAGTTTTTATTTCTGTAGGATAAATGCACAAGACTAAAATTTCTGGGTTGTATGACAATTACATGTTTGATTGTTTTAAAGATACTTCCAAACTCTTCCAGAAGGTGTGTACCATTTAATGTATCCACCAACAATGTATGAATGATATATTTTTAAACTCATTCTAGCCAGAATCTAGTATTATTATTTTTTTTTATTTTAGCCATTCTGATAGCATGCAGAAGTATCTAATTGTTTTATATGTATGACCATTAATGACTAATTGTGCTGAATATCATTTCACATGATTATTTATTATTGACATATTTTCTTTGATGAAGTATTTGTTCATTTATTTGTGCCTATTTTAAAGTAGTACAGATTGTTTTATATTTTTATTTTTGAGTTTAGAGAATTCTTTGTGTGTTACAGATACCGCTTGTTGTCAGGTATTTAGTTTGAAAATATATTTTCCTGGTGTGTGGCTTACTCTTTCATTCTCTTAGACTTTCCTTTTACAGCAAATTTTTTAATTCTTGTAAATTTAATTGTTATTATTCCTTTTGTGCTATCCTTCTTGTTTGAAAACTATTTCCCTCTTTCTTTTCTTCTATCTTTTATTTTATTTTACTCTTCATTTATGATTTTGTTTCTTATTTATGAAAAACCATGAAATATTTAAGCTTTTATGTCTGATTTATTTAACTTAATATTGTAGTCTCAAGGTGCATCTATTTTCCTACAAATGACTCAAATTTATTCTTCTTTATGGTAGAATAGTACTCCATTATGTATAAATATTATACTTTTTATCCATTAATCTTTGATGGATATATAGGCTACTTCCAAAATTTAATTAGTATGAATTGAGCTGCTATAGACATGGGTATGCATGCTCAATGTAATATGGTATCTTTAAACCTTTCAAGAAGTTACCTGGGTACAGAATAGATGAATTGAATGGAATTTCTAGAGTTAGTGTTCTGAGGAATCTATACTGAGTTCCATAATGATGGTATTAGTTTACATTCCTATCAACAACGTAAAAGGCTTTCTTTCCCTTGCAGCCTCACCAGCATTTGCTATGACTTGATTTCTTGATAGCAGGTATTCTTTCTGGAGTAAGATAGAATTACAGTGTTGTTTTAATTTGCATTTCTCTAATGGCCAGAGGAGTTGGAATCTATTTTCATGTATTTATTGGCCATTTGTATTTCTTCTGAGAAGTGTATTCATTTCAGTTGCCTGTTTTGTGATTGGGCTTTTAATTTGGGGAGATCTATTGTTTGAGTTCTTTATATATTCTAAATATTAGTCCTCTTTTCAAGGAACAGCTGGAAACCTTTTTCCAGTTCTTTAAGTTGTCTTTACTCTGTTGGTTGTTTCCTTTGCTGTGCAGAGGTTTTAAATATTGTACGATTCAATTTGTTGTTTCTTGGTATTATTTCTTGTGCAACTGGGGTTCCAGTGAAAGTTCCTGTCTGTGACCGTAACTTCATCCTGTTTTATCTTCCTACAGGTTATTGTGTTTTTATTTTAATATTTAGATATTTGATCCACTTTTATTTTAGTCTGGTATGTACTGAGACATGTAGATCTAGATTCAGTCTTCTGCATATGGAGAACCAGTTTTCCCAGCACCATTTATTAAAGAGGTCATCTTTGGTCCCTTTTTCAAATATCAAGTAGCTAGTGTGTCTGGATTTGTTTCTGTATCATCTATTCTGTTACATTTATTCACATGTATACTTTTTAAATATCAATACCATGTGATATTTGTCAATATAGCTTTGTATAATTTGAAGTCCAAGATTTTGATGCCTCTTGATTTGCTCCTGTTGTTGCCCATGATTAAAAGAAATCATGAGACTGAGACCTGAAATTTATGTACAAGTACAGAGCAAGAGGAAAAATATTCTCGGTGAATGAACATGTGGAAGATTCTAGTGGCTGGAGTAATCCTAACATGCCTAAACAGTAACAGTGAAATCAAGTGGGACATAGTAATTCTATGAAAGGATGTGCATCACTAAAATGTGGATAGAATTTAGTACTTTGTTATAAGAGCAGGGAAAAAATCTTTGAGAAGTTAAATACAATAATATGATAAATTATGCATTTTACATAGATAACTCTGAATATAGAATTTGCTTTCAAAATTCAATAAACCTTGCTCTATTGGCTTCAGCAGTTTTTAATATACAAAGTAGAAGTCTGAGGCTCACTTTAATTTTTTTCCTTTGTATATTTTTCTATAAGTTTATGAGAATTTTCATATTTTAAAAAAGTCTTAAGAATTTCTACACATATAGATATCTTTTTGTTAAAATTTCTTGGATTATAGTGAACTACTTACATG
>PVIR01012206.1:0-45280 GCA_004026965.1 Petromus typicus | reverse complement strand
TGAGAGGATTACAGACTGTGTAATTTATAACGGACAGAAATGTACTGGCTCTGAAAATACAAGGCCACATCTTGGAAAAGCACCTTAATATGACAGAAGACACTGTGATGGGGGTGGGACAGAAGCTGAATTCATCCTGTTGGAGTGAAAGCACTACCTCCATAGTGACATTGAGAGCAGAGGCCTTTTGAGAAGGTCCTGCATACCAACTGGAGACTGGGTAAAGAAGATGTGGTGGAGCAGAGATTTAGCTCAGTGGTTCTGGTGCTTATCTTGCAAGCGCAAGGGCCCGAGTTTGATCCCCGGTAACCATATACCACAATACTGGATATGGAGACTCACACCCACCAGCAATCAGTACCACATACCACAGTGCCGGGCGTGGTGGCTCACATTTATAATCCCAGCACGCGGGAGGCAGAAGCAGGAGGATTGCTCTGAGTTCAAGGCTGAGCTCAGGGCCAGCTTGAACTACAAAGTGAGACCCTGTCTCAAAAACAAAACAAAAAAAAAAAGGAGGAGGAGAAGAAACAGGAAGAGTAGGGGAATGGGGGAAGGGGAGGAGAAGAAGAGGAGGAGGAAGAGAAGGAAGAAGAGGAGAAAGAAGAGGTTGTCACTGGTTTGGGGGGAATACGGACAGTGACCTTGTTCTCTGATTCTGACACGTCTGGCTGATGGGTCTGTGTTATCAAGGCCAGTGATAACAGAGACAGCACACAGCAGGTAGAACATTTCTGGCCTGTTGGCATCGGGGATTTCAGTTCACGGAAACCCCCTTTCCTGAGGGATGATATGAGTCTCACATCTGTAAATTCTTTCTAGCATTTCTTGACTGTAAACGTGTGGTTCTTGAGCTTTTCTTCTGGGTTTGTTGTAACAACTTTCCTGGCTCTTCTATCCCCCAACGAGTTAAATAAGTGTCCTTCACGCATCCTCCTGGCTTCATAGGGCTGGAAGGACAAATTACTGTACAGCACTTTCAGTGAAATAAATCAGGCAGATTTTTTTCCAATTTTCACATTTTTTTTTTTTTAGGTTTTTTTTTTGAGACAGGGTCTCGCTTTGTGGTTCAGGCTGGCCCTCAGCTCAGCCTCCAACTCACATCACAATCCTCCTGCCTCTGCCTCCCGAGTGCTGGGATTACAGGCGTGAGCCACCACGCCCGGCACTGTGGTATGTGGTACTGGTTGCTGCTGGGTGTGGAGCCCACACCCAGTATTGTTGTGTGGTTACCGGGGAATCGAACCCGGGCCCTTGCGCTTGCAAGACAGGTGCCGGAACCACTGAGCTAACTCCCCGGCCCCAATTTTCACATTTTTGAAGCAAAACATTTATTGGTACAATTTTGGTATTCATAATAGTAACAGTCATCATAGAGAATTTGTACTTGTACATGAAATATTCTGCCTCTTTTCTTGCCATTCCCCCTTTCCCACAATCCCCTTTCCTCCCAATATATAAAAGCTTTGTTTCCATTTATTCCCTCTATTTTCACTTTTTTTGTCCTTTCTTTCCTTTTCCCCTCTCTTGCCTTATTCTCTTCCCATTTGAACATATCCTTCCAATTTCCCGATATCTATTTTATATTTCAGTTCTTATTTTCCCTTTTGGTTTCTCACTTGAGAGAAACAATGAGGTATTTAAACATGTGTGTCAAAAAGAAAAGAAACTACCTGGATTAATAATAATAAAAAACAAACAAACAAAAGCCCTTATGTGTCCAATTTATTTCACTGAAGAGTATAGTCTCAAAGTGGATCCATCTAGTTATAAATGTCTCAAGCTCATACTTCTTTATGGCAGAGTGGTATTCCACTGCATTAAAAAAAAAATAATAACAGAACCCTACATCTTCTTTATTCATTTGTCAGTGGAAGAGGCGTTTCCAAGATTTCACTAGTTCAAATCGTGCTGCTATAAACATGAGTAGTTACACATTTTAAATATCACATTGTTTCTCTTGTGGAAAGAAACTGGAAGGGTAAAAAAGAACTGAAATGGATGACGAAAATTAAGAAGTAGAAAGAAAATGTTTAAATGGAAAGCGGAACAAGGGAGAAGAAGGGGGAAGGAAAGGAAGGGAGAAAAGAGAATGTAAACAAGGAGGGGAAGAAGTATAGAAGGGAGGGGAAGGGAATGAGGTAAAAAGCAGAGTTAAAACATACTACGTTGGCTAAGAATTTAGCTCAGTGATGCCGGCGTCTTCCTGGCAAGCTCAAGATCCTGAGTTCAATCCCTGGTAACCACATACCACAACGCCAGGCATGGTGACTCATGATTGTAATGCCAGCACTCGGGAGACAGGAGGATTGCTGAGTTTAAGTCTAGACTGGGCTACATAGCAAGTTCAAGGCCAGCTTGAACTCCAAAGGGAGACCCTGTCTCAAAAAACAAAAAAAATGTATGTGGGCTGAGGATTTGGCTCAAGTGGTACTGTGCCTACCTTAAAAGCATAAGGGTCTGGGGGCCGGGGATATAGCTCAGTGGTTCCGGCGCCTGTCTTGCAAGTGCAAGGACCTGGGTTCAATCGCCCGTAACCACATAACAATACTGGGTGTGGAGACTCACCCCAGCGGCAATCAATACCACATACCAGTGCCGGGTGTGGTGGCTCAAGCCTGTAATCCCAGCACTCGGGAGGCAGAGGCAGGAGGATTGCTGTGATGTGAGTTGGAGGCTGAGCTCAGGGCCAGCCTGAACCACAAAGCGAGACCCTGTCTCAAAAAACCTTAAAAAAAAAAAAAAAAAAAGCATAAGGGTCTGAATTTGATCTCTGGTACCATGCGCACACACACACACACACACACACACACACACACACACACACACAGAAAGAAAAGGAAAAAAAGGTATATTATGTACAGGTGCAAGTTTCCTGTGATGAATGTGACCATTAGGTATGCACCAATAAAATTAATTAAAAAAACAAATTATTGTATGACAAGTATGGTGGTATAGAATGACAAAAAATATTCCCTCATAGTCCTAGAGACCCACAGGCCAGAAGTCCCTCATCAAAGTGTGGACAAGGCAGGTCCTTGTGAAGGCGGTGGGGGAGCATGTCCCCAGAGCCTCCTGGGATTCAGGCACTGCCATGAAGAAGTTTAGCCTTCCTAGACTTGTGAAGGTCACTTAGCTCTTCTTCCTTCTTCCCACGGACTCCTCTGTTTCTTCATCTCACCACACCAGGCTGGAACAAGGGATTTGGGGGAGCATGAGGGACCAAAGATTAGGGAGACTAGCAGGGTGTGATGGTACATATCTGTAATCCTCGCATTTGGGAGACTGAGGCAGAAGGACAGCCGTGATTCCAAGGTCAGCCCAAGCCACATGGTGAGTTCAAAGGCAGGCTGAACTACATAGTGAAATCCTGTATCAAAAAAAAAAATGGAGATGGGGACTTGAGGTATTCTTAGTGCTCCTGGGGCCCCAATGCCCTCAGTTTTGGGAAAGAAAGGTGTTCCTAATGCATTACCAGGGTGTATGGTGCATGGCATGCACTGTCCAGCCAGAACAACATTCTGTCTTGTGTCACAGCATCCTAGGTTGGAGTCTTTTGATGTGAAAATAGAATAAAACTAATTCCTGTATTCTGGGGACAGGTGATCCTATAATACATCTTGTTTCCCAAGAATGGACAGGATGGTAGTACATACCTGTCAGTCCAACCCTTAGGAGGCTAAGGCAGGAAGATCATGAGCTTGAGCCAATCTGAGCTAATACTGAGATCTTGTCTCAAAAAAACAGACAAAGACATGGAAAAGAGCAGCCTCAACTCGCTCCCTTCCAGCCTCAGGGGCAGCGGTGGGAGGTGGTAGGCTGGGATTCCAGCGTGTGTGTTCTAGGCACTGCCAGGTTGGTTATCCGGCCCGCAGCTCACCTTGGCCCTGCCCATGTCCTGCAGAGTTACATATTGGCCTACACAGATCTCCCTGTTCGGTTCACTCAACTATACAGAGGTACACAGGAGGTTAAAAGCTTGCTATGGAGAATTTTCTAGGTCCAACCCCCGGAGGTGCTCTAGGTGAGGCTACACAAATAAGAGGCTAAATCCTTGTCCTCCTGGCAATGTGGACAAAAGATAAGTGAGGACAACTGCCTGCATTCAACATTCAGGAACTCAAACTTCACTACTATATCATGGGGATGATGGGAAAAGGGAACTGTACATACCTGGCATGGTGGTGGTATGTGTTTGTAATCCCACCACTCTGGGAGGCTGAGACAGGAGGGTCACAAATTTGAGCCTGCCTGAGCAATTCAGTAATATAAGAGATTTTGTGTCAAAATAAAAATTTTTTAAAAAGCTGAAGGTATCGCTCAGTGTAAATGTCCTGGGTTCAATCTCCAATACTGTGAGGGGGGGAAATAAAAGAGGCAATTATCCATATTAGCCGTGTAGCAGCAGAAACAGCTAGTCAGATGCTAGCCAGCCAGGAGGCTCTGACTGGGCTAGGGAGTACTACTCGGCAGAGCTGGGAGGGGAGCTGGGAGGGAGGAGGAGGAGGGAGAGGAACTCAAGGATGTGAGGGTGCGAAAGCCCCGAGGCCAACAAACCTCTTTCACTTCACATCTGTGACACCTCTAGGGTGGGATAGCTCAGCGCTCCATGAGGAATTTATTTCATGCTCAACATGGAGCTCTGGGAGGGCTTTCCACAAGTAAGTGATGAGAGCCACTGTCAGAGGGGACTGTGATGGGAAGGAGCAGGAGTGAGCAACCAGAGGCCATGGTCTGTATAGATGTCCCCACGGGACTGGAAAATAACCTTGTGGTCCAAGTGGCCCCAGAATCTGACACCTTGGCCCAGGGAATACTTCCAGAACTACCCTAGGCCACGGTCCTGGTTGTCCTTCCAACGCACAGAGGGCCTCTTTGCATCCTCAGGGCTGTGAGCTGGAGGAAGAGGGCCTGGTCCCATGTGGTTCTGGGAGCAGGAGGAATGGAGAAGCTCAGGAGAAAGGGCTCTCAAGATAGCAGGGAGAAGCCCCAGTCCGAGATGGCCTGGAGTGCATTCCAACAGAGATACGGACTAGTTCCTTGAGAGACAGGTGGGGGAAGACCTGAAGAAGAGGGTCGGTGTGCGGTGGGTTGCACAGGGCAGGTCCTGGTGGAAGATGGCTTTTGAGGTGTGAGGTCCTCAATGGTTGGCTCCATTCTATCCTCCTTTCCTTGCCCTAAGCCTCGGGAAAGGAGACGGAGAGAGAAAACCATAGGAGATCTAAGAACTGCTGCCAGGTCTTGGGAGTTGCAACCTTATTTTGCGGGGAAGAAAACGAGGCCTGAGAAAAGTCACAGGTCACCACAATCTCATAGCTGATTAGAGTTGAGAGGGGACCTAGAACCTGGAAGACCTCAGGAAACCCTCAGCCCTACACGCCTCAGCTCGACTGCTTCCTGCAGCATCCCTTACTGCAGGTAACGTTTCAGGGAAATTCCAACCGCCAAGTGTAGAGGGCGAGGTTGAAACCCAGGGCTCTCCAGCCAGCCTGGTCCTGGCACCAGAGGCCGCCAGGAGTCGCTGCTGCGCCGCACCAGCGGGCAGGACCAGGGCGGGGCCTCTAGTGCCCACCCACCGGTGGGGCGGAGCTCGTGGTGGGACGCGCTTGCGCACTGCGTGGCCACCGATCTTGTTGGTCTTCTGGACACGACCCGCGGAGTGGAGCGATCGCAGCTGGGACATGTGGCGGCCGGTGAGGACTCGCTCGCTCTGGACTCTTCCCAGGCCCGGATCCTGCACATCCCGAACCCCTGCTTAGGGGTCCCATCTTGTCCCCCGACCCCTTCCCATCCCTCTCCAGGTGGCAAAGAGGTTCAGCCCTCAGACTCCTCAGACTCGCTGTGGATGACCCTTCCGGGAGATCTGGCGCCACTTAAAAGCGCCCACCCTTGAGTCCTCCTTCATCCTGGGCACGTGGACGCCCCTCAGACCCACCTGCCCTGGACTCACCTCTTCTTTGGAGAAATGATTCCCTCTCCTTCTTAAAGGGTAGGGAGGATTTGGTGGCCCTTGCCGGGCTAGCGTGCCCGTCTTCCAACCTTGGAGATAGCCTCAATTACCCCGTCCTTGGAGGCTTCCTGAGCTATAGCCCTTTCCACAGCAGGGTCTTTTGGCAGACAGAGCTTGTTATTTTCCTAGTAAGCCTGGCCTTGTAGATTTAGATATTGATAGACAAGGAATTCCATTAAATTGTGGCTTGCAGTGGAAAGCACTTATGTGTGACAGTTTTCTGGCTGAAATAACGGAACAGAGTTAGTCTGAGAGGAAGAGGCTTGGGGTTGATGTTTGGTATAACACTAACAGTTTTGAAGTTTCTGAAGATATCCAGGTGAGGTTATTTTATTCTCCAGACAGGCCCAGGGAGTGGACCAAGTAGAGTCTGGCTCCTATCTAAGAGCTGCTTAAGACAAGCAGGTGCACCTGGGTCCAGCAGGCTCCTGGAGTACTGGCCGGCACTAAGGAGGACAGGGCAGATCTACTTCCCGATAGTCCACACGAGGGCTGTTCTGTGCCTCATTTTCTTTCTTGCTGAAGTATGTAGGGCCATTGACCCGTTGCCACCCAGTTCTGATCTCCCCTGTTGGCATTGTTGTTTCAGGCCTTATTGTGAGACTGCAGTTGCTTCTTTCTGCAGTGACCTGGTTTGTTTGGAGTGAGCTTTTACCTTTCTGCTGTGTCTAACCTGCATGGCTTTGGGAAACCAGACTGTTGGTGCCTACAGTGACCTATGGGCGGTGCTGCCTACTAGCACACACTTTGCTTTTCTTTTTAGCTTTTTTTTTTTTTTTTTTTTGAGACGGTCATGCTTTGTAGTTCAGACTGGCCCTGCACTCACTATGTACCCAGGCTAGCCTGGAACTCACAGCAGTCTTCCTGCTTCTTCCTCCTGAGTGCTGGGACTATAGATGTGAGCCACCACGCCCAGCATTGCTGTATGTAGTTACCAGGGCATCAAACTCAGGACCTTGTGCTTGTCAGGCAGATGCTAGAACCACTGAGCTAAATCCCCAGCCCCACACCTTGCTTTCTACTGAAGAATAATTACTACTCAACTTATTGTATTTTATTTTGCTTTATTGAGACAGGGTCTTGCTATATCACTCAGGCTGATTTTGAACTCGATGTTCAGGCTGGTCCCAAACTTGGGACAGTTCTCCTGCCTCACCCTCCTGAGGGCCTGGATTACAGGTGTTTGTCATCACACCCAGCTTAACTCATTTTTCTTGCTGTGTAAACTTTTTTTTTGGACCAAGGATTGAACTTGTAACTTTGCATTTTGGTGGAGGCTCCAGAATCACTGAGCTAAAATCCCAGCTCTGTTACTTTATAAACTTCTATTTCCAGAGAAGTCATTGGAATAGAACTCTCTGGACATGTTTTGTTGTTGTTGTTGTGTTTTTCAGTTTTTTGAGTCAGGGTTTCATTTTGTACTTCAGGCTGGTCCTGAACTCACTATATACCCAGGCTAGCCTGGAAGTCACAGGAATCCTACAGCCTCTGCCTCTCAAGTGTTGGGATTACAAGTGTGAGCCACCATGCCTGGCATGACATATTTTTTTTTTCCCTCCTGACAGACCATGCACATACTCCCTGTAAAAAACAGGAAGTCCAGGCCAGGGATTTAGCTCAGTGGTTCTGGCGTGGTCTTGCAAGCGCAAGTGCCAGGGTTGATCCCCGGTAACCACATACAATACTAGGTGTAGAGACCCAAGCCAACCAGCAATCAGTACCACATATCACAGTGCCAGGCATGATGTCTCACACCTATAATCCCAGCACTTGGGAGGCAGAGGCAGGAGGATTGCTGTGATATGAGTTTGAGGCTGAGCTCAGGGCCAGCCTGAACTACAAAGTGAGATCCTGTTTCAAAAAAAAAAAAAAATGTAGCCCAGGGAGCCCTCTCATCCAATGAGGATTGAGGGATCCTAATTAGGATTGAGGGCAGCACCATCCCCACTGGACTGAACTGGAGTGTGTGGGTCTGGTGGGAAGGAGCTGGTGTGTGGAGAATATTCTGTTTTGGGTTTTTTTTGTTTTTTGTTTTTGTTTTTTTTTGAGACAGGGTCTCACTTTGTAGTTCAGGCTGGCCCAGAGCTCAGCCTCAAACTCATATCACAGCAATCCTCCTACCTCCTGCCTCTGCCTCCCGAATGCTAGGATTACAGGCGTGAGCCACCATGCCCAGCAAGTGGAGAGTATTCTGGGACCCAGTCTTCTCTGGCTTTTGTGGCGATTCGGTGGTATGTTTTGGGTTGGGTTTGGGGTATATGGGACATGGTAAGAATTGCCCTGGATTGGATTTTAGGAGTATAGCTATGACTTCCTGCCCCCATTTTCCTTTATGGACTCTGAGATCCTTACCTTTCAGGAGGATAGCTTGGCCAGTTTGGGCACCCCACACTGGAAGGAGCCAGGAATGTGAGCTACTCATGGCTACTCTGGAGTTGTCAGCGGGAGGCCATCCCACTGGTTGTCCTGTCCAGGGCCGCACTCCATCTCTTACCTAACTCTGATGTCTATCATTTGACTAAGGTCTGGCCTCAAGCCAGGTGGGGTGCATGACGTCTGTTGAGTGGCTTCGGTTTCAGTGGTAGATCCTAGAAGGCAAAGATATTTGGGAGGTGGACTCTGCCCACAGTCTGGCTAGCAGACAGCCACTGTAACTCACTGTAACTCACCTTTGCACCTAGTGCAAGATAAGAACTATGGGAGGGACGTGCGCAAGGAGGGGCAGAGCACCCAGGGAGGAGGCAGTGAGATCGGAAGAGTGGTAAGCAGGGGGGTTGGCAGATGACTTGGAGTGGGACAGAGGGTATGAAGATAAAAAAATTGGCTGGGTTTACTTAGGGGTCCCGGACCTGGATCCGAGGGGTGACTGAATGAAATGTCAGGTCACAGCTGGACTTCCTGCTATCGCATTGGTTCCTATTGGTAAACAGAAAACTGTGATTGGGTACAGCAGTGAGGCAATAGACCTCCCTACTTCACCTTCAAGAACAGTTGGCAGCATGCTGGTGATGTGCCAGGGGCTGACCTTAGTGAGTAGTCATTAGGAGCTGGGGTACACTCAGAACCTCTGGTGGTGGCGGATGCTGTTGCAGTTTCTTGTTCTACTTCTCCTCCTCCTTCTTCCTCTTCTTCCTCTTCCTTTTCTTCTTCTTCTCCTCTTCCTTCTCCCTCTCCTTCTTTCCCTTCCCCTTCTGTTCTCCTCCTTCTCCTTCATTTATTTATTTTTGTTTTTTTGAGACAGGGTCTTACTCTGTAGTCCTGGCTGGCTGTAAACTCACAGCTATCTGCCTGACTCAGTCTCCTGAGTGCTGGGGTTACAGGTGCACACTACCATGTCTAGCTCACCTTCATTTGAAAATAATTCTAATTTAGTATTTTTCTCTGTAAAATGATGTTTTCTCTGTTTTAATATGAAAATGATGCTGAAGTTATTTGCCAGATAACTTGATTCTCCTTAATCTCTGAAGAACATGTGCTTTGCGTTGTGGCTGTAGAGACCTTTAGGTATGGAGGGATTTTACCATAGGATGCTGAGTGCAGCAGAGGGTATCAGTGAGGAAACAGATTTGTGTCCCACTGTCCTAATAAACATCCACTTTTAGGGGCCACGCCCTGCATCAGGTCACCTCTCTGACACTGTGAGGAGTCCTCCTTCTTCACAGAAGAGGCTTGTGAGGGAAGGGCCCTCTCCAGGCACACCGGGTATATTAGCTAGCTCTTCATTACTGTGAAAAATACCTGACATGGACAATTTAGAGGAGGAAAGGTTTATGGTTTGAAGGGTTTCAGTCCATGGTTGGTGACTTCAAAGAAGAAAGGCTTGAGGAGGAAAGCTGCTTGCTTCATGGCACCTGGGTAGCTGAGAGAGCAGGAAAAGAGAGGAGAAGGGAGAGAGGCCGAGGATAAGATATCTGCTTCTTCCTCCCACCTCCTGACAGCCCAGTCATCTTTGAACAATGGATTCATTCATTGATGGCATTAGTGCTCCCAAAATCTAGGCATCTTTCAAGAGCCCCACCCCTGATCACATGAGCATTCTAGGGGACAGTTTTGATCCAAACCATAATACTTGGTGAATGGCAGCAAGGTAGGCAGATCTGTCTGGATTTATCAGGCTTGCTGAGCTCAGACTTGGCACCCAAGCAGGCTCTGCCCCCTCAATGGTACTTTATAGCACAAGGGTGCCATCTGCACACTTCATGCCATCGCACCTAAGGAGGCATGGAATGGCTCACATCTGGCTGGGTTTGCACACAATGGTCCTTCAGAGATGAACCTTGAGGCTAGGATGTTGCATCTTCCAGGTAGAGGTGGTCAGACCAATAGCATGAGTCCGCCCTAGGCCTTGCCTCCCTTCTGCTACCTCTAGGTCAGATGTAACAGGAATCAGGCTTTTCCTGCTCAGCCCTTATAACATCAACTTGGGCCAGACACTGCTGGGTTCATCATGGTCTTGGACAGCTGTGCATAAGGCCAGAAGGGCACAGGCTTCCTCTGCTTCTGCCAACTTTGGTATGAGTGCATTTGGTGGAATAACTTACTTTTATTTATTTATTTATTTTTTTTTTTTGGTACCAGGGATCAAACTTAAGACCTTGCATTTGCCAGGCAGGTGTGACACCACTGAGCTACATCCCCAACCCAGACCTGCTTTTTTTTTTTTTTTTGAGACAGGGTCTTGCTTTGTAGTTCAGGTTGGCCCTGAGCTCAGCCTCAAACTCACATTACAGCAATCCTCCTGCCTCTGCCTCCCAAGTGCTGGGATGACAGGCGTGAGCCACCATGCCCGGCACTGTGGTATGTGGTGCTGATTGCTGCTGAGTGTGAGTCTCTACACCCAGTATTGTTGTATATGGTTATCAGGATGAACCTGGGCCCTTGCACTTGCAAGACAGGCACCGGAACCACTGAGCTAAATCCCCGGCCCCCGGACCTGCTTTTTGACTATAGTCAGAGTGCACATAGACCCTTCTCTTTTGCAGACCGTGTCTATGTCTCAACATAATCAGCCTGTCAGCTTTGTCAGCTTCAGCTGTTTGTCCCTGTCAGCAGCAGCTCCCCATCTCAATCAGTTCCAGCCTTTCCACTGTCTGCTCCAGGTGGCTGGACCCGCCCTTCCTTATTGATTTATAACCATCCACATTTGTTAGGAATAGTCTGCCTTCTCTTCTAGGCTAAACAAGCCCTTTTTTCTTTTTGAGAAAAAAAGTGGGAAACAGTCTTAACATAAATGATTCAGATGGCAAGTAGGTACAGAATTGTTGTCTCTGTTAGCTGGGGCAGGCTGGGGAGGCCCAGGGACCTTGGGCAGTTTGATGTAGGGGCGCTCTGGAAAGCCATTTTGAGCACCCTTGAGTGCAGCGGTGCTGCCCCTTCGTGTTCCACCTGAGTGATCCAGCACCCACCAGGCACCCACTCAAGGTTCAGTGTGTCAGGTACCACTCCAGGTTCCACGAATGGCTTTGCAGCTTGACTTGCACCTAAATTACACCACGATTCCTGCTTTATGAGCAGGGAAAATGAGGCACTGAGAGAGAAACAACGTACTGAAGCTTCATGGTTGGTAAGTGTCAAAGCCCACCTGAGGTTCTCAGCTGTACATTGACCGGTGCTGCGTTGCGGGCATCTTGTGTTGGTGTGGGGAGCCCCTTAGTGCCAGAAGCATCCTGTCCCCAAGTGAAAACAAAAGGACATTTGCAGTGGCAGCCTGGAAGCCTCAGCCCCAGTGAGGATCCCGGCCCCGCGCTAGGTGCCTCATCTCTGAGAACCATCCTCTGAGCCGAGCTTTCTATGCAGAGCAGATGTTTTGTAACTTTGATCGGGGAAAACATTTCCCCACAGTTATACAACCACCCTTCCCTCCCTCCTTTCCCCTCTCTCTCTCCCCCACTCCCTTTCCCCTTCCCTCCCTCTTTCCTCCCTCTCCCCTCCTCTTACCTGCCCTCTTCTCTTTTCCCTTCCTATTAAACCCAGGGGTGCTTTACCACTGAGCTACAACTTCAGCCCTTTTTTAGATTATTTATTTTTTGGTTTTTCAAGACCAAGTCTCACTATGTAGTCCAGCTGACCTTGCATTCACTGCGTAGCCCCAGGTGGCCTTAAACTTGTAGGCATCTTCCTGACTTAGCCTTTAAAGTGCTGGAATTACAGACACGCACCACTTTCCCTGGTTTTTTGGGGGGTTGTTTTGAGACAGGGTCTCACTTTGCATTTCAGGCTGGCCCTGAGCTCAGCCTTGAACTCACAGCAATCCTCCGGCCTCTGCCTCCCGAGCGGTAGGATTGTAGGTGTGAGCCACCACGCCCAGCACTGTGGTATATGGTTCTGATTGCTGATGGACGTGAGTCTCCACACCTGGCATTGTTGTATGTGGTGAACGGGGATCGAACCTGGACCCTCACACTTGCAAGGCAGGCACCAGAACCACTGAGCTAAATCCCGGCCCCTTTCCCTGGTTATTTTGAGACAGGGTCTCCCTAAATTATCTAGACTTGGTTCAAACTTGCAATTCTCCTGCCTCAGTCTCTCAGA
This sequence comes from Petromus typicus, assembly GCA_004026965.1. Classification (NCBI taxonomy): domain Eukaryota; kingdom Metazoa; phylum Chordata; class Mammalia; order Rodentia; family Petromuridae; genus Petromus; species Petromus typicus. The sequence continues at coordinate 32,739 of PVIR01012206.1, read as the reverse complement.
ATGCTGAGACTGGTATGTGCCGTTGTACTCAGCTTCATTATGGCTTTCTGAAGAAGCCAAGCTATTGTTTGGAGAGTATCCCACCCTTGGAATTAATGTTGTGTTTTGGGGTCACTATAGGGTCTGTGGAGCCCTGGGCAGTGGTGGTTGGTTGCTGCTGTGAGCTCTTACTCAGTGGGTGAATGGACTTGTGAGCAGGTAGGGTAGGTGGAGCCTGGTTGAGCTTGTTGTGGTAGTGTCCCTCCCCCCCCAGGTTATCTTGTTCTGAAGTCCCTTGCTCCCAGTGCCCTCTGGCTGGACATATGCCCTTATTTTCCTAGGCTGTCTTCCCCATGTATAGCCCTTGCCCACGAGGGATCCTAGCCCAGGTCCTCCGCCTCTTGGGAGGCAGAGGCAGGAGGATTCCTCCGCCCTTCCTCCTAGGACATCCTTTTTTCCAGCTCATTCTGTGCCCACTTTTTCGTTTGGAGTGGCTTCCTCCTCAGAGTACAAGTTCTTTTTTCCATCCCGTCAAGCCTGTCCCCACCACTCAGAAATGCCTGTTATTCCTAGCCTGAAGGACACTTGTGTCCATGTGGACACCCCTGGTCCAGGGCTGCCCATGCCTCCTAGCCCATGCTCCCAAGTGTCCCTCCATAGCCAGTGGAGCCATTCTCTAGGCCTCCTCCTCTGCTTGCCTGGCACTGGGGGTGGTAGAAGTAAAGAGGTACGTGCCAGACGGGCCTGGGTTGCTGCTTGCTGTCATATCCTTGAGATTCAGCACTGCTATGTGTGGCCTTGCTGAGAGGAGGGTTCAGTCAGACTGTTCTCCTGAGACCTTGCCCTTTTCTGACTTTTGTGTTGTTTTGCAGTCTTTGAGATTGTCTTTAGGGCTGTGAGCTTTGCCAGAAAGTAGTCGGGAGTCAGTTCTCTGGTCTAGTGTTTTCAACGATAATATTCATATCTGTGTTATAAGGGGTGGCATGCTGTTTGGCCTTTTTTGACCTAAATCCTGACTTGTTAGAAGAACTGGCAGGTGAGGAACTTTTTAGACCACACATTTCAAATAGAGGGAGCTAGGTTTGATAATGGTACCTATAGTCCCAGCTCCATGGGAGGCTGAGGCAGAGGATTGCTTCAGTCCAAGGATTTGAAACCAGTTTGGGCAACCTAGTGAGACCTTTTCTCAACAAAGCACAACCCAGGTTGCCAGTGAATAGCACAGATGGAGCCTAGCGTTTCTGGCCTTCTTCGTGTGTCCTGGGGCTATGCAGTCCTCTCCTCAGCCTCTCTGGCCCTCCCTCAGGTAGGGCTCCTGCCCCTGGGGTCTTGGGAAGTTGTGAGTTCCTTGTACTTTTTGCATTTGGAACAGTGTCATGTCTGGGATCCACTTTCCTGAATGTCTTCTTTTTTTTTTTTTAAGTACTGGAGATGGAATTTAGGACCTTTCACTTGCCAGGCAGGTGCAGCACCACTGAGCTAAATCCCCAGCCCACTGATGTCATCTTTCTTCATCTATATAGATAGATATCTATCTATCTATCTGTCTATATATATGTCTATATATATATATGAAGATATATATAATATTGTAATATATAATATATATATATTTGTGTGTGTGTGTGTGTGTGTGTGTGTGTGTGTGTGTGTGTGAGAGAGAGAGAGAGAGACAGGGTCTTGCTTTGTAGTTCAGGCTGGCCTTGAACTCAGTATGTAGCCCAGGCTAGCCTCAAACTCAAAGCAATCTTCCTGCCTCTGCCTCCTAGGCGAGCCTCAAACTCAAAGCAATCTTCCTGCCTCTGCCTCCCAAGTGCTGGTATTATAGGCGTGAGCCATCACACCCAATGTCATCTTTTTGATTATGTGCCTGGACATTATTAACACTTCCACAGTGTGGCCAGCTGTCAGTGGCCTGGGGAGCAGGAAATAGTAAATGACAGGTCACAGGTACCACCCAAAGAGTAGTCAGGTCTTGAGGACCCTTCCTTCAGAGATTTTGGGGATATTCAGAGACAGGGCACCTTCAGCAGTGACCTCTCCCTGGAGAACACTTGCTCACCCCTGGTTTTGAGAGTTGGGCCTGTGTCTTTATTCCTGAAGCCAGTGTGTAGATTGGCCCCTGGCTGGGGTCTGTATTTTTTTTTTTTTTTTTTTTTGAGACAGGGTCTTGCTTTGTAATTCAGGCTGGCCCTGAGCTCAGCCTCAAACTCACATCACAGCAATCCTCCTGCCTCTGCCTCCCGAGTGCTGGGATTACAGGCGTGAGCCACCACGCCCGGCACTGTGGTCTGTGGTACTGGTTGCTGTTGGGCATGAGTCTCCACGCCCAGTATTGTATGTGGTTACCGGGGATTGAACCTGGGTCCTTGCGCTTGCGAGACAGGCGCCAACCCACTGAGCTAAACCCCCGGCCCTGGAGTCTGTATTTTTAAAATTTATATATTTGTCTATTTCTATTCGGTTTTTTTTAGACAAGGTTTTGCTCTGTAGTTCAGGCTGTCCTTAAACTTGGGTTAGCCCAGGATGGCCGTGAACTTGCCCTGCCCGATGACACTCTTGGGTAATGAGTTCAGGGTCGCACGGCCTGCACACACCTAGGCCCCTTGCCTGTGCAAGTGCTGTGTGGGTGCCAGTGCGGGTCCTGGGCATGCCTCTGCCTTGGTTGAGTTGGGCCATTTGCTCTTCACAGGTGCGACTGTGTCACTTCCACTCAGCACTGCTGCGGACCAGACGGAAATCCTGGCTGTGCCCAGCCATATTCTTCAGGAGGAATTTCAGGGGCCTGGCTGACAGGTAGTCAACCTTGAGACCTGTGGACAGGCACCCAGCCCGGACAGGGAGATAACATTTGTGCGGGCACACTGGGGCAGTGGAGGGGCCCAAGTTGGACAGGTTTGTGTGTCCATGCACTACCCTGGGCAGTGGGGTCCTGACCCATCCCTGGCACACTGCTCAGGCACATATGCCCCTGACTGCAGCATTGCCAGAGCAAATGCAGGCAGTTCAGGACTGCAGATAGAGCCATCTACTCCAGTTGAAAATTGAGGTACTTTTAAGGGTGTGCAGGGGGGAGTTTGCTATGGTTGAGGACTACAGAAAAGGTGGGGGCAGCCTGAAGAAGGAGGGCAGGTAGCTCTGAGCAGAGGTCCCTCCGAGGGTGGAAAGTATTTGCCACGGAAGCTGGTTTGGTCTGGCGAGGTGACTCAGGTGCCGCATGTATGTCCATTAAGCCCAGCAGCATGAGTGAGGGCCATCCTTGGGGAAGAGAGGCAGCGCCCACAGCATGAACTATAACTCCCTGTAGGACCTCAAAGCCAACACCGCTGTGGAGGTGGGTATTCTCTGCAACAGCAGTGGGGCTGCCCCTGCTGCTTGGAGTCCGTTATGCCATGGCAGAGGCACAGGAGAAGAGGAAGATGCGGCTCTTGGTGGATGGCATTGGGCGCTTTGGCAGGTAGGAGGTGTGGAGTAGCCTCCCTTACTTGTGTGGTCTGAGATTCTGCTGGGATGGGCAGCAAGCACTGCTGCCTCTGGATATGCAGACAAGGGGCAGCGGATGAGGGTCCCCACATTTTGGGCAGATCAACCTTGGCCTTTAGGGCAGGAGCTGTGACTTTTTACAGAGAGCAGCTGTGTGTTCCCCTAGCCCACACTCAAGGTGAGCTAGTGTCCCAGATGGAGGTGCTGGCTATCTCTCTCCTAGCACCCAGTCATGTACTCATCTTCCTCTCAATGCAGAAATCAGAGTTGGTGTCCCCACAGCCACCAAGCCCTGCTGAGCCACGCTTCTTGGGCTTAGCTGTGGATACTGGAAAAACCTGTTACTCCATATGCCCTTTGACCTGGGTAGAAATGGGGATGGGCGGCTGCTGGACAGAGATTCCTTTTCTCCAGCCAGCTGTGAGCACCTGCTGCCTCCTGACTGGGTCCCTTTCACAGGAAAGATTTAGGACCCAGATCCTTAGATACTTTATCCAGCATCTCACTGAAACTGACTTCAGCATGGCCATGGCCTGGAGGTGGCTGGATGCCCAGTGATTTCCAGCCTTGAGGACAGAAGGTCCTTCCCTGTGCCAGTCTTGTTGGCAGGTTCTGGGCAGTGTCCCTATGTTCTGCAGGCCTCTGTCCCCACAGCCCCAGACTGTGGACAGCCCCAGCCTCAAGGACAGCAGAACCTAGAGTCCTCTTCCTGCTTGTGTCATCACTACTACCCTGTGTGCAGGGACCTTGGCAGCCCCTGCAGCCACTGCCACTGTGTGGCTTTGTTACATTGCTGCTGCTCCCCACGTGGAGACTTTAGCCTTCTGGGATCAGCTCTTGGGAAAATAAACAGGCTTCACAGATTGCTTCTGGGGTCTGGTGGGGGCTGTCTGTTTCCTTAATAGTTGGTGTTTTCTCCTTGCCTCTGTCTGATGACAGGTGCCAGGATAGGCATGCCCAGGGAGTGTCCCCACTGGGCCCAGGGAAGGGGAGTGTTCAGGGGGAACTCAGGAGTACTCTCCATAAGCAGAGGGCTGGGAAGGGGTCAGTACAGAAGAGCAGAGGTGGAGGGTGTTGGAAGTGTTACTGTATGATGAATTCAGGAGGTGAAATTCAGGCCCTTGTGAATGATAAGCAAGGACGTGCAAACAGCGCCAGGCATTTATCTAAAGTGATACCGCACCTACCTTGGAAGCACAAGGGCCCTAGTTCGATCCCTGATATCACACAAAACAACAACAACAACAAAAAGAATTGCAAACACATACTGAATGGAAAATGGAAAGCAGCTGGCTGCATTTATTGAGGATCATAGGAAGTTGGACTCAGGGCAAGTCCAAGCCAACAAAAATATGGCATACCAGAAAAGTGCCGGAATGACAGGAAGGCAAAAGCACTGCACACAGAACAGCAGCTCCTGATAGAGCAGACTTTTGGATTTTAAAGGACATGCATCTTCCCTGGGTCTCTAGGTATGACTGACAAGAATGATTGACAGGGGCCGTGTCATCTCAGGACTCAATGCACCAGCCCACCCCAGAATCCACTATGATTCTAAATACATGAGATGTAGTGTCTGTTCCTGAACCCTTAATAAGGGAGTAGGGGAAAGGTGACTGAAGGTCAAGCGAGGAGATCCAACAGGTACACTGTCACCTAGGACATCAGAGATTACCTGTTATTCTCTGCTTCTTTTAAGGATAATGGATGGGCCGATGGTACTGATTAAAATTAAATGAGTCAAAGAGGATGATTTGCTCACCTCCATTGTTTCTAGCTGTGCTAGAGGTGCTGCGTGCTCAGCTTCTGCCTGAGGTGATTAGAGGCAGTATTTCTCTTTTCCCTAGATCCTTGTGCTTTTAACTCCTACTCTGTATATATTTAAAACTTTTTTTTTCTTAGCACTGGGGATTGAGTTTGGGACCTTTGGGAAGAGATGTGCTGAGCCTCATCCATAACATTTTGGTTTTTTGGGTGTTTTTGTTGTTGTTGTTTTAAATTTTGAGACAGGATCTTGCTAAGATGCCCAGGCTTGGTTCAAATTTGCAGTCTTGCCTCAGCCTCCAGAGTGCTGGGAATACAGGTGTGTACCATTGTACCTGGCTAAGATGTGTTTTTTTTGTTGCTGTCTTTGTTTTGAGACAAAATCTAAATTGCCCAGGCTGGCCTCAAACTGGCAATCTTTATATCTAAGCCTCCTGAGTATCTAGGATTGGTGCGCACCATCCTGTGACTTGCTGAAAATGTTTTTTTTTTTTTTTTTAGATAGGGTCTCACTTTGTAGTTCAGGCTGGCCCTGAGCTCAGCCTCAAACTCACATCACAGCAATCTTCCTGCCTCTGCCTCCCAAGTGCTGGGATTACAGGTGTGAGCCACCACGCCAGCACGGTGGTATGTGGTACTGGTTGCTGCTGGTCGTGAGTCTCCACGCCCAGTATTGTATGTGGTTGTTGGGGAATTGAACCTGGGCCCTTGTGTTTGCAAGACAGGCAACAGAACCACTGAGCTAACTCCCCGGCACTATTTTATTTTTTCAGACAGGATCTCACTATGTAGCCCAGGCTGAATATCCTTCTTTCTACCTCAGCTTCCCACATGTTGTGATTGTAGGTATATGCCACCACACCTGTCGTGAGTTAATTATTACTATTAGTTTTTGAGACAGGGTCTTGCTTTTTTTTTGCAGTTCAGGCTGGCCCCAAACTCACTATGTAGCCCAGGCCAGCCTTGAACTCACAGCAATCCTCCTGCCTCTGCTTGGGATTATAGATATGAGTCACCACACCGGGCATTATGGTATGTGGTTACTGGGGATTGAACTCAGGACCTTACTTTGCCCCGCAGACACCATCTGAACCACTGAGCTAAATCCCTGGCCCAAGTTTTAATTTATTTTTTTTATTTTTTATTTTTTATTTTTTTTAGGGTCTACACTTTTTAGTTCAGGCTGGCCCTGAGCTCACTATGTAGCCCAGGAAAGCCTCAACTCACAGCAGTCCTCCTGCCTCTACCTCCCAAGTGCTGGGATTACAGGCATGAGCCACTACACCCTGCATTGTTGTATATGGTTACCAGGGATGAACTAGGGACCTTGCACTTACAAGGCAGGTGCAGGAGCACTGAGGTAAATCCTTGGCCCATAAGTTAATTATGAATTGCTGTGAAAGAATGATTTTTTTAATGCAGTCTTTCCATCAGGCTGTATTGTCTGTGTGTTGCAGTGCCAGGTTTCACCTGGCCCTCAATGTCTGGCTAGGATGAGCAGGAAAACACAGCTTGTGGAGAGCAGTCTCAGCAGGAGGGTCTGGCCTCACTTGCCGACATCAGCCTCCTTCCCACTCCTGGGTGCCTATCAGTGTGTCAGGGTGAGGCTGACCTGCAGAAGTCCCACGTAGGAGGACCAAAATGCCCATGAGCTCACAGGGGAGTGGCAGGGACGATGGACTTCAAGGGGGATTGGGGAAGGCAGGACCACTCAGGAGCCCCAGTACCTGGGACCTGGCTGAGGCTGCCCCTGCCTGCAGGTCCCTGAGGATCGGCCTGCACATCTCCCTGGACTACTGGTGGTGTACCAACGTCATCCTGCGAGGGGTGGAAGAGGTTTGTCCTCATGCCTGGCCATGTGGGAACGTGCTGGAGGTGGTGGGTCCTGGGGGGCTAAGCAGGTGGCCACCTGCCCCATCCTCCCCTCCATGCCTGTGGTCAGAACAGCCCGGGGTACGTGGAGGTGATGTCTGCGTGTCACCAGCGGGCAGCTGATGCCCTGGTGACGGGGGCCATCCGCAACGGTGGCCTCTATGTGAAGCTGGGCCAGGGACTGTGCTCCTTTAACCACCTACTGCCACCGGAGTATATCAGGACCCTTCGTGTGCTGGAGGATCGAGCCCTCACCCGTGGCTTCCGGGAGGTAAGCACCCATGGGAAGGTAGGGGACAAGGACCACCAGCAGTTGCTCCAACAGTTGTTCCCACCAGGTGGACAACTTGTTCCTTGAAGACTTCCAGGCACTGCCCCAGGACCTCTTCCAGGAGTTTGAGTACCAGCCAGTGGCTGCTGCAAGCCTGGCCCAGGTGCACCGTGCAAAGCTGCAGGATGGCACCAGTGTGGCTGTGAAGGTACGTGGGTTGAACGTGCAGGAGTAGGCTCTTGGCATGGTGGCCATGCTGGCCATGCTGGCCCTAGACTGAGCCTGTCCCTTCCAGGTGCAGTACATTGACCTGCAGGACCGCTTTGAGGCAGATGTGCACACAGTGGAGGTCCTGCTGCGCCTTGTAGAGCTCATGCACCCCAGCTTTGGCTTTAGCTGGGTCCTACAGGTGGGCCCCAGCAGGTGGGAGCCATGTCCTCATGGTGGTGCGTGGGAGCTGGGCCTGGACCTGGGCTCCTGACAGTCTGTCTGGCTGTAGGATCTAAAGGGGACCCTGGCCCAGGAGCTAGACTTTGAGAATGAGGGTCGCAATGCCGAGCGCTGTGCGCAGGAGTTGAAGCACTTCCAGTACATTGTGGTCCCTCGAGTGCACTGGGACAAGTCCAGCAAGGTAAGCTGGGTGCCTCCTTTCTGGAGGGGACAGCACAGATCTACTGAGCTTAGCCCGTCCTTCTCTCCCAGCGTGTGCTGACAGCTGACTTCTGTGATGGATGCAAGATCAATGATGTGGAGGCCATCAGGAGCCAGGGGCTGGCAGTAAAGGATGTGAGTACTGCATGCAGGGTAGGGCAGGGCTCTTGTCTGTGTCTACTGCATGTCCCAACTTTTCCCCAGGTAGCAGAGAAAATGATCCAGGCTTTTGCTGAGCAGATCTTCTATACAGGCTTTATCCACTCTGACCCCCACCCTGGCAATGGTAGGAAACCACCCCTGGGTAGGGTCTTCATGCGGGTGGCATGAGCTGACAAGCTGTGTCCCTAGTTTTGGTGAGGAGGGGTCCAGATGGGAAGGCGGAGCTGGTGCTGCTAGACCATGGGCTCTATCAGTTTCTGGATCAGAAGTAAGTGGGGGTGGGTAGGGACCGGGCAAGGCTCTCCCCAGGCCATCCTGTGCTGGGGTGTAGGCTCACTGTCAGGCTCCTACAGGGACCGGGAATCCCTGTGCCAGCTGTGGCGAGCCATCATCCTGAGGGACGACGCCGCAATGAAGGCACACTCAGCTGCACTTGGTGTACAAGGTGAGAGTAGCTTCTGGCTGCCAGGGCGGGTAGGTGAGGCTAGTACCTCTCAGCTGCTCAGGCTGTACCTCTGCAGACTACATGCTGTTCTCCGAGATGCTCATGCAGCGGCCTGTGCGCATGGACCGGCTATGGAGATCTCACCTGCTGAGCCACGAGGAGGCAGCCTACATGCAGGAAATGGCCCGCGACCACTTTGAGAATGTTATGCAGGTGCTCAAGGCAATGCCAAGGCCCATGTTGCTGGTACTGCGCAATATCAATACCGTGCGCGCCATCAATGTGGCCCTTGGCACCCCTGTGGACCGCTACTTCCTCATGGCCAAGAGGTTGGTAACCTGAAGGGGCAACCTGGGGGCAGGTCAGGTCAGATCAGTGGCTTATTCATGTGTCTGACACAGCGCTGTTCGGGGCTGGAGCCGCTTGGCAAGTGCAGTGTACCAGGGCATCTATGGCAGCAGCCTCCTGCGCCGTGTCAGGGTCTTGTGGGAGACATTCAAGTTTGAGGTGGCCCTCAGGTGAGTAGGCACGTAGGAATAGCTAGGCGCTGACCAGGCCCTGCCCCCCCACAGCCCATGACTCTTTGGCTGTGCCAACTAGGCTGGAGACCCTGACCATGCGACTCACCGCCTTCCTCATTCGTGTCCTCGCCCACCTGGGCCTTCTACCCGAGACTGAAGAGCTCTACCGGTACTTGGAGACATAGGCCTCAGGACTGGTGGTGTGGACACCTCACCCACTGCGGCTCTGACAACACAATGACCACACACTTTTCTCAAAAAAATCATTCTCTTTGTATTTTGTACAAAAATGAGCAAGAGGTGTGTGTATGGGTGGGCAGCATCAGGGCTAGAAGTGGGCGGTGACACGGTCTGTCTCCAGCAAGTCATCCAGGATCTGTGGAATGAGGGAGGTCAGGGCAAGACCTGCACGGGTGGGAGGAACAGGCCGGGGTGGACGGCAGGCAGGATACTCACAATGTCAGGCGTCGTGCCAATCTTCTTAGCCAGCTCACCTCGCTCCATGGTGCTGAGGTACAGGTACCGGTTAAGCAGCTCCCCATCGAGGACATTACGTACTGCATTCTGCAGGATGCGCCGGTCTACGTGCAGCATCCTGGGGGAGGGGGACATGTGGTGAGGGTCAGGGAAGACCTGGTGGGAGGCATGGCACTGGGGAGGTGAGTGATGGCAGGCACTCACCGGAAGGCGCGTGGGTTGAGGCCGGCGTGGTGCGGCAACATAGTGGTCAGGGCGTTCTGCAGCATCAGCAAGCGTCGGTACGTCTTCTCCTGCATAGGTAGCAGGAGTCCAATGCCGCCATCCAGTGTGGCTGAAGAGTCAGAGGGCACAGTGTGAGCCACGCTGTCACACCCCCACCTTCGGGCTACCTGCCCTGGCACTCACCAAACCACGTGATGTGTTTGTTCTCCCACACAACTGACTTCTTGCTGGGGCCCTCGGTAGCCCCCCGGCACGGAGTCCTCCAGAATGTGTTCACATGGGCTCCCACGTGAAAGTCTGCCCGGCGCAGCAGGCGCATGCCTCCAAAACTCTCCTTGGCTAAGCCAGAGATATTCCAGTTACTGCCAGCCCAGTACCTGGTACCCAGCGTTGGGGGTGGGAGGGTACTCACCTTCTGGCAGATACATGTACACCATAAGGTTGCGGTCTCGGTCAGACACTGAAGACAGAGGCCCAGAATCAGCCCCAGCGACCCTGAGTTCCAGCCCCACAGCACATCCAGGAATGCCCTGTGCTTACCTAGGAAGCCAAGCTGGGCATTGTCCACCATGAAGTCCACACTGTACACCTCCAAGGGCTTGGCATCCTGGGGAAGGGAAGGGAGGTCAGACTGGGCCTTGGGCTGGTGCCTACCCCCACTGCTAAGCCACACAGTACCCGGGACACCAGGCTCAGCGTCTTGCTCTCCTCCTGGTAGCGTAGCAACGAGATGCTCTTCATGACATCTGCAGCCAGGATGAAGTTCTTGACACTGATCATCTGGTGGATGTACAGCTGTGTGTCGATGAAGGCCATGCCTGTCAGCTCACTGGCCCGGAGGCTCCACAGGAAGATCTGTGGGGTGGGTGTGGGTGAGCAAAGGCAGCCGGCACGGGCAGAAGTGGGTGGGGTCGGCACAGGTACCAGACCTTCTGGCCGATGGCTGACACCAGGTGGCCATTGCAGTGGCACAGGGCTGTCACAGGCCCCTTCTGTTCCTTCTCATATAGGACCTTGAACTTGTTCTTGGTGAGGGGCTGGCCAGGCTCAGGGACCACCTCAATCACATCCATGATCAGGATCTAAGCGAGGGAGGGACACGTGAAGAGAGCAGAGGGTGCCAGGTGCTGCCTGCCCCTGTTCACTGTCCCCTTACCCGTCCTCGGCATGTGACTTCCTCCCCCTGCATGAGGCAGGTCCCGGCGGCCACATAGCCCTTGAGGCCTGACACAGTCTCCTCACTGCGCAGTGACACTGTCTTCATGCACGTGACGTGTTCCCACTCCTCCAGCTCGATCCTGTACAATGTTAGGCCTCAGGACTCCTTGGCCTGGCATGCAAGGCCCAGCACCCACTCAGGCCTAGCCTTACCTGGCATTGGGAATGGCCTCCCAGCTAACTGGGGAGATGAGCTGGATAGAGAAGGCCTCCTGCTGTGGATGGATGTACCTGTCATCTGCAGGGACGGGTGGGGTGTTGGTCAGTCGGCCCTGAACACAGCCCACCCGTCCCCAGCACCACGTACCTCTCTCAATGGCCTCAAACTCCTTCTCTTCCCCAGTCATGCGTGGGATGCGGGTGCATGGAGTGCTGGTGCTGGTGGCCACAGCATACACCTAAGTGGTTAGGGGGGTCATACACAAGGCCAGGCAAGGAAGAGAGTGGGAAGGGTGTGTAAGGTGCAGTGGGTGGGGTGAGAAACAGACCTTGGACTCCACGTGGTAAGCCACATAGTGAGCTGTGCAGCGCAAAGGGATCTTCCTGACGGGCCATGGAGCATCGTAAGACAAGTAAGCAGGCAGGACGCTGATCCTCAGCTCTCCCTGGGACAGCCAAGGGCATTGTGGGCAGACCCAGACCATTAAGGTCTCCCTGATGCTCCACTCGGCTCTGCCAGAGCAGGGGTGGGCCAAGAGCCACTGTGCCCACCGAGGGCCCAAAGGGTGGCCAGCTTCCTCTCTTCCCATTCACAACCTCCATCATTCTAGGCTCACCCCAGGACTAGCCGGGGTATGGACAGACTTTGACCCACAGGACACTAGAGGCTGCCAGCAGAGGGAGCCCCACAGACCTGTGCCAAGGGCCACAAAAAAAGCAGACAGGGCCTCCACCAGGGTCACATCAGTGAGAGTCCCCAAGTGACCCAGAGTCACTGCTGCCAAGTAAGTGGCATGAGTGAGAAAACACTGAGAAAAGGCGTGTGCTTGTCTCAAGCCACAACAGCACGTACAGGCAGAATGGGAGCTACAGCCAGCTCAGCCGGGCTCTGGAGCGGGGCTTCCCATGTGTTCCCAGGAGCCACCGGCACCAGTAACCTCATCACTGCCTTCACTCCCAACCGCCGCAACCCTGCCGGGTTCCACCTTCCTCCAGACACCCAGGCTCTGAGAATAGTGGAGGGTCCCTCCTGCCCCAATGTCAAGGGCCTCATTCTAGGACCCCAGGACTCGGTCTGGCCGGCGTGGCACTGGCGGCGCTGAAGGGAGACAGCCTGAGCCCGCCTACCTGTCTGTTGAAGTACAGGAAGCCACGGGGGCAGTTGACATTGTGGAATGGGGCAAAGGAGTCAATGGGGCCATCAATGCCCATGGGGTGCAGCCGCAGAGCCCCCCGGCCGGTCACCAGGAGCCAGTGGGGAGAGGGCCCGCAGATGAACACCTGGGGCAGCACACAGGACACTGTGAGCGGGGTCCCAAGCACCTCGGCCTCCGCATTCCCACACAGCACCGACCTACCCCTGAATAGCCATAAATGTCCTCAAAGTAGCGGAATCGTGCCACTCTGCCCCGGACTCCAGACCCCTCCTCAGTGCTGCCACCTTCTGCCTTCTTCTTGGATGGCTTTGGCTTCTTCTCACGGAAGTTGATGTTGTGGGGGACCTAGCAAAGGTCATAATGAGTACCAGGCTCTGAGCATGGACCCCCACACACCCTATACCCTTGCAGGGTTTGGGACCTTCTTAAAGCGGACTTTGAGGTTGCCCTGGCCAAGCTGGGAGTCGTGAGGGAAAGCCTCATAGATGAGCAGCTCCTGGTCCACGTGCACCTGGTGGTTCAGACAGGGACAGGGCCATGAATGTAGGCAGGGTTTTCAGGGCCAGGCAGCCCACAGACACTCACCAGCAGGTAGGGCCTACTCTGGCGACTTCCCAGAGCAACGAGCAACACCTCCTTGACCAGCGGCAGCTCGCCCTGCCGTGTGGCTTCCTCCTTGCGGGCCTCACCCTGCGTGGTGGGCTGTCCGGAGGAGCTGTCCACCAGGACCCGCTGCCCCACAGGGAAGTTCTTCACCAGGAACACCAGCCGCCAGTCTGGGAGTTGGTAGATCTGTGAGGGATGGATGGAAGTTAGTGACAGGCACCGGGCGCCTGTGCCAGAGGGGCCGGGGTGCCACGCAGGCGCACCTACCTCCATGGTGCCATTCTCTCGCACCAATAGGCACCAGTGGGTGGGCTCTGCCCGGAAAGGTGTGGGCTCTCGGTCAGCAGGGGGCTGGCTGCTCCTCCGGGCCTCCTCCTTGCTAGGGCTGAAGAGGGAGCTAGAGTCCCCGTACAGCATCTCCTCCTCGTCGTCCACCGTGGGGCTGAGGGCCAAGAGTCACATCACAGCCTGCCCTGGGGCCCCAGGCCCCAGCTGCGCGGCCCTTACGCACCTGGTCTCCGAGCCCAGGCCCTCAGCCTCCAAGCTGCTGCGGCCCCCCAGCTCATCGCGGGCACCACCCAGGCGGCTCTCTGTGGTGAACATGCCGCTGACATCGCGGTACAGGCACAGCGCGATCACCTTGGACTGCTGCAGGGAGAATGGGGCTCAGTCACAGTGAGGAGAAGTGGGCGGGGCGCAGGAGGCTCGGGACCTACATGGTGCAGAGGGGGCTTGTGCAGGGCCAGGCGGTGGTGGCGGCCACCGTAGGAATCGCTCTTCAGCAGGAACATGGTAACATGGCCCTCGGCGCTCATGATGACCACGTAGGGATCAGCCACCGCACACTGCACGATCGGGGCGCCCAGGTCCACGGGGATGAAGTGCAGCTGATTCACTGTGGGCACAGAGGTCTGATCAGTCCACCCACGTCCACCCGCACCCTGTGGGGCCTACACTTCAGGACGTGTCCCCCTAAGGCCACCCACCTCCTTCCAGCAGACGGATGCCCAGCGGTGACACTTGAACAATGTAGCGATTTTCCCCAATGTTTCCAGCGAAGACCGTGGGGCCTTGGGTGGCAAAGCCACTGGTATCCAGCTCCATGATCTCCTGGCCTGTCTGCAGGATCTGTAGATGGCGGCAGTGAGCTGTGGCCTCTCTGAGAGCCCGCAGCCCCAGTCCAAGCCCAGTCCTACCATGGTAGAGTCTTCTCGGCTGAGAATGAGAAACCCATGTCTCCGCCCGTCATCCTCTGTTTCGGGAGCACTGGGTTCCTGCTCTGAGCCCTCTGCCTTGGGTGACTCCTCCTGGGAAAAACAAAGAGAGGTAGGGCAGGAGGCATGGTCTGGTGATGCTAGCATGTGGCCATGACCACATGGGCCAGGCTATCCCCACGCCACTACACGGGTGGCCACACCCTGCAGGCCTCCTCAGTTCACACTGGCCTACCTCCTCCTTACGCACAGGAGCGATGACTGTCCACATGTCGTAGCAGCCAGGAAGTTCAAAAGTGGTCACCACCTGGGGCCGGATGCTCTTCTGGAATGAAGATGGGGCAGGACGGGTAATGAGCCTCTCAGGTCCCCCGGAGTCCACTGCGCTGGCCCTCCCTCCCGTACACACCTGCAGCACTGACAGGGCCCCATTCTTTCCATAGCCAGAGCAAACCACGATCTCCAGGTCTGGCTCGGGGCTGTTCTGAAACTGCACAGGACGAGGTGAGGATGCTGTCCCTGCCAGGCCCCAACCCAGGCCCAAGGTCCCGCAGGCACCTCTTCAGAGAGGAAGGCAGGTTCACCCACGGCAGCGTTGGCACAGGGTCCAATGTTGAGCATGCTGTCACACACCTGCGGGCACAGCAGCAGTCAGGGCAGACATGGGATGGGCACGCGTTGCCATCACCATGTCACTCTAAAGCACATTCTCCACGAACCTCGAAGGAGTAGGTGGCCAGCTGTGTGCCCGACTGGGCCTCGCTGCCATATACCTCGATCTCATCCACTTCGTCCTGTGGCACCGTCTTGTTCCCTGTGGCACACAAAGCCCCATGAGCCTGGCTGCGGGCACTCCAGCCCTCCCCTACCCCACCCAGCCCAGCCCCTCCTCACCTGCCCAGCCTGCTGCAGAGTCCACCCGCTTCTTCTTGGAGGGAGGCTCTTCCTATGAGGCCGGAGAGGGGGGTAAGCAGCCCTCTGAGGCCGCTCCCACCATGCAGGGCAGTGAGGGGACAGGCCCACCCTGTGGACACCCACCTTGTCAGCAGCTTCGCGGACGGTACTGGCTGGTGGTTCCTGCAGTTTCTCTGTGTACTTGAGAAGGAGGGAGTTGCCCAAGCGAGAGCCCAGGAACAAGTACCCAGGCTCCATGGTGACCATCTGAGAGAGAGTATGTGGGTGAAGGAAGGGCTGTGCCTGGTCCGGGGCAAGCCCCCATCACCCCTACTCACACTGGTGGTGAGGACACTGGCAGCAGCCTTGTCAAAGTGGAATGCACGGACGCTCCGCATGCCATCAGTGATGAGGGTCAGCACGTAGCTGGGGAGGGGAGGCGATCAGTGGGGAGGTGGGAGGCACTGAGTGGAGAAGGGGACCAGGGGTGGGTGAGGAGTCAGGGTAGGGGACACTGAGGACGAGGAGGGGCTGTGGGACCCCAGAGCGGATCGGACTCGGGCTGGAGCTCACATCTCGCCACCCTTGAGGGAGATGACCATCTTGTCATAGGAGATGAAAGCGGCCTGTGCACAGTCCAGCGTGATCCGCACACCCTCCTGAGTGCCTGTGGGAAGGGCAGTCAGGCCCCTGCAGGCCCTCAGCCCGGCCCGGCCCCACCCTGGCCACTGCACTGCACTCACGCAGGGGGAACGCTGTGGTGCCTGCGGTGAGGCTGTTGAGAGCCACGCCGTATGGGGGGACGCTCTGGTTCAGGTACAGCAGGGAGTTGACTGCGAAGATCACTACCCCTCCTGGAGGTGGGCACCGGCTGGTAAGCAGGCTCAGTAGCCCCCACCCCACAACCACACAGCTCCACTAGGCCCTCACCTATGGGCTTGGGCACAGCCAGTGCTTGGGTACAGTCGAAAGGCAAGCTGGTGAGGGACCAGATGACAGGATGGACCTTCTGTGTGATGTTCAGCGAGATGGCCACGATAGAACATGTGTCCTGCCTCACGGCCACCCGCCTGGAGTAGGAGGTAGGTCAGCCAGAGCCAGTGGTCCAATCCTTCCCACTGAGGGAGCCACACACCACACCCCACCCTCTGGCCCACTCAAGGCAAAGACAGAGGCATAACACAGGGGCTGTCAAGGCTCACCCAGGCCAGGTCTGGTTAGGCTCAAACAAGATGAGCAGGGTGGGCTCGTAGTAGCCGTGCAGGAACTGCAGGTCGACAATGTTGAGCAGCTTCTCATCCAGTGCCCGCACATCAATGATGTAACTGGGTAGGAAGCTGGACCTCTGCCTGGGGGCCAAAGGTTTCAGAGGAAGTGTGCGGATGGGGCAGGGGGAACTGGGCGCCTGAAGCCATTCTGCTGGCACTCACCCCTCACCCACAAGCCCCTCATGCTCCTCAGCCAGGCTCTCCCTCCGGAAGGGTAGCACCACCAGCCGTGTGCCATAGATCAGCATGGCTGCACAGCGCCCGTCCGGGTCCACTCGTACTCGAGGTGTATGCACATTCTGCACGAACCCATCCTGGGGATAGAGAAGCGTCAGCCTGGTTGCAGGGCAGGACCCAGCAGAGCACCTGGGCAGGCAGGGGCCTGGCTGAACCTACCCGTAGCTCAGGCTCCTCGAAGTAGTGCAAGGACAGGGTCTTCAGGTCATGGGTGCCTGGGTCATATTCTACCACTGACAGCTGAGGGCAGGAAGTCACAGCTGTGGCCCACACACCAGTCCTGCAGGCACCAGCAGTTCCTCCCGGTCCCTCCCAACCCATCCAGGGCCCTGGATTTCCCCCACACACTCTTGCACACCTTTGCATCCTTGAAGCTGAGAAGCAGGGCATCGCGCTTGGCACCTGCCAGCTGCACACTGGCCATGGACATGACATTGCCGAAGAACGAGAAGGAGGCCACCAGCTCCAGCTTCTCCCGATGGGACTTCCCCTCTGGGAAGGGCCAAGATCTGAACACCTGCACCCTGACCCCTGCACACCCACAGGCAGGGACAGGCAGACCCCCACTCACCTGTGGTCTTGTCACTCTTGGTCAGAGCCTGCAAGGGGAGGAAGGGGCTTGAGGGGCTACTCCTCTGGAAGCCTCTGGCCTGCCACCAGGAAGCTCTGTCCCAGAGTTCCCCTCAGTGGGCAGTGTGCAAGTCCGGTGCACAGGCTCCCGGCTTGGCCATGGGCTCCTGAGGATGCCCCTGCTTCAAGATCCCAGAAAGCTATCCACATGTACTCACCCTTTCCTCCTAACCCTGCCTAGTTTTGAACACATGGACAGTGCTGGCCCTGACCCAGGACCAACACAGGCAGCATAGGACATACTCCAGCCACAACTACAACAAGCCAGACTGTCAGGAGGCCCTGAAGAGGCAGTACATAGTAGGGGTTGTGGTCGCACCACTTGGGAGGACAAAACAGAAGGGTCACTTGAGCCCAGGAATTCCTGGGCTACACAACAAGATCCCGTCTCAAATAAGAAAACGAAGGAAGCCCCAAGCTCTTCTTACAGATGGAGCACCAATGGGTCAGGGTCCCCTGCACCCCCATGGGACCGCACACATGCTAACCCCCCAAGGACTGATTTACAGCAGCTGCAAAGGGGAGCTGCTCTGAAATACACTGGGCGGTCCTGGCCTGGCCTTGGGATGACCGGCCACTTCTGTCTTGGGATCCTATAACCCAAGCTGCTGGAAGAAGCTTGACTCCCTTGAGGCCACCACACTGCCAGGAAGACCACGTGGGGGCAGAGTGGGAGGGAGAAGGCCGAGACACACCTGGCCAGTTCCTGCTGCATCCTATTCAAATGCAAAACACACGTATGTGTGACTGTGACTGCCTGCGGCTGTCTGTCCGAGGCAGCTCTGCATACAGCAACTACTGGGCTAAGGCCTTCCTTAATTATCTCCACCCCCGGGCCTCTCTTGCTTCGCTATCTTGGGCCTGACACACTGACCTGTAAAGGGCCAGAGAGCAAACAGCTGTGGCTCTGGAGCCATATCTTGTGCTTTAAAGATCCTTCTTTGGAATGTTCTTTTTTTAAAAATTGATTTTATTGGTACAATTTATATACATGTTGTGATCACACTCGACATTGAGAATTTACAGCAGTACATGATGCATCTTCTCATTTTTTCCCATTCCCTTGCCTTTCAAATCCCCCATCCCCATACACATAAGCTTTGTTTCCTCTTTTTAATCATCAATTTTTTTCCTTTCCCTTCTTTCCTTACCCTTACACCCCTTTCCCCTTTAAATATTTTCTCACTATTTCCCAATACCTATTATACATCTTAGAACTCATTTACATCTTCAGTTTCTCATACCAGAGAAAAGATACAGTATTTGCACATCTGTGTCCTATTTTTTTCACTTACGAGTGTGTCTTCAAGGTATGACCATTTGAGTATAAAGGACTCAGATTTATCATTTTTTATGGCCAAGTAATACTCTATTTTATAAAAAAAAATCCCACATCTTTTTTTTTTTTGAGATAGGGTCTTGCGTTGTAGTTCATTCAGGCTGGCCCTGAGCTCAGCCTCAAACTCACATCACAGCAATCCTCCTGCCTCTGCCTCCCGAGCGCTGGGATTACAGGCATGAGGGACCATGCCCAGCACTGTGGTATGTAGTACTGGTTGCTGCTGGGCATGAGTCTCCACACCCAGTATTGTATGAGGTTACCAGGGATCGAACCCGAGTCCTTGCGCTTGCGAGACAGGTGCCAGAACCACTGAGCTATATCCCTGGCCCCCACATCTATTTTTTTTTGAGTTACGGTCTTGCTTTGTAGTTCAGGCTGGCCCTGAGCTCATCTCAAACTCACAGCAATCCTCTTGCCTCTGTCTCCTGAGTGCTAGGATTATAGGTATGAGCCACCAGACCCAGCAATGTGGTATGTGGTACTAATCGCTGGTGGGCGTGAGTCTCCATGTCCAGTACTGTTGTATGTGGTTACCAGGGATTGACTCCGGGCCCTTGCATTTACAAGATAAGCGCCAGAACCACTGAGCTAAATCCCTGCCCTCCCACACATCTTCTTTACCCAGTCTCCAGTTGGTGGGCATTTGAGTTGTTTCCAAGATTTGGCTATCACAAACTGAGCTGCTATAAACATGGTGCACATATGTTGCTGTGATATGAATCTTTTAATTCTTTCATGTATATACCTAGCAGGGGAATGGCAGAGTCAAATGGGACCTCTAATCTTAGTTTTTTGAGGAATCTCCACACTGATTTCTACAGTGGTTGCGCCAGTCTACATTGCTACCAACAAGGAAGAAGGGCTCCTTTCTCCCTGCAGCCTCACCAGCATTTATTGGTTATTTTCATCACAGCAGCCATTGAGGAGTGGGAGAATCTCAGTGTTGTTTTCATCTGCATCTCTCAAATGACCAAGGATGTTGAATATTTCTTCACTGTGTTTCTCAGCTGCTTTTACTTCTTCCTCTGAGAAGTGTTTACTTCAGATGACTTGGAATGTTCTATATCCACTAAAAAATGTAAAAGGCTTCCTAACTCCTATGGCTGTGACTGGTGAGTAGATACTGTTCTACTGTTTCTCTTACTCTCGACAACCTCTTGGTTCTGAGGAACTGAACCGAAGACTTTGCACTGAGCTAAAGCCTATTTTAATTTTGAGACAAGATCTTACTAGTCACTAAATTGCACAGGCTGGGCTTGAATTTGTAATCCTTCTATCTTAGCCTTTTTCTTTTTTTTTTTTTAAGATTTTTTGAGACAGGGTCTCACTTTGTAGTTCAGGCAGGCCCTGAGCTCAGCCTCAAACTCTTATCACAGCAGTCCTCCTGCCTCTGCCTCCTGAGTGCTGGGATTACAGGTGTGAGCCACCACGCCCGGCACTGTGGTAGGGGTACTGATTGCTGCTGGGCGTGAGTCTCTACACCCAGTATTGTATGTGGTTACCAAGGATCAAACTGGGGTCCTTGCACTTGCAAGACAGGCGCTGGAACCACTGAGCTAAATACCCGGCCCAGCCTTTCCTTATTTTTAAGAAAATGCTCTTTAGTTGGGCATGGTGGCTCACGCCTGTAATCCCAGCACTCAAGAGGCAGAGGCAGGAGCAATGCTGAGTTGGAGGCTTTCCTGGGCTACATAGTGAGCTCAGGGCCAGCCTGAACTTTTACAAAGCAAGACCCTGTCTCAAAAAAAAAAAAAAAACCAAAAACGGTCTTTAGACAGGTGTGGAATCATACATCTATTATTCCAGCACTTGGGAGGCTGAGGCAGGAAAAGGAAAAAAAAAAGTAAAGAAGCTGGGCATAGTGGTACATACTTTAATCCCAGTACTCAGGAGGCTGAGGCAGGAGGATGCTATGAGTTTGAGGCCAGCCTAGGATACATAATGACTTCAAGGCCAACTTAAACTACATGGTAAGATCCTATTTTAATTAAGATCCTTTATTTAATTAATAAAGAGAGAGAAGGGGGAAAAAGAACTGAGATATGTTATGTACATGTACCAATTCTCTACAATGGATGGAATCATGTACTGCAAACATGTACTAACAAACATTTTTTTAAAGGGCCGGGGATTTAGCTCAGTGGTTCCAGTGTCTGCCTTGCAAGTGCAAGGGCCTGGGTTCAGGTTCAATCCCTGATAACCACATACAACAATGCCAGGCATAGTGACTCACACCCACCAGCAATCAGTACCATGTATCACAATGCTGGCTCGGTACTTGGGAGGCAGAGGCAGACGGATTGCTTAGTTCGAGGCTGAGTTCAGGACTAGTCTGAACTACAAAGCGAGATCCTGTTTCAAAAAACTAAAAAAAAAAAAATTTAAAGTTCAAAAACATAAAAAAAAGGTTGATGGGGAAAAGAAAGAGTGAGAAAAAATAAGTTTTTTCCCATGCTAGTTATTGGTCTATTTCTTTGCTTCCTGTTGCATAAATCTTTCAGATAACTGTCTGGGCTCAGTTTCCCCCTCATGGAAGTCTCCACCTTCCTTATACTGGTCTGCATCCTTACCTCTCCCCAGACCATCCTATCCCTTTCACTTCAGGTTCAGCAGCGAAGAAGCCGCTGTGAGAGTCCTCCTTGGGTTTTCCTTCCTACTACTCTGGCTACCTCCATCTGATCTTTGGTGACTTCCCTCTTAATGCCAGGATTCCCTATCTTTGATTATCTTGAGGAAGCTCGGCCAGCTTCAGGTGGCAGATGACAACAGACTGAAGACCTCGACTGTGCTGCAACCCAGATCCTACACCCACTGCTTCCCAATACCAGCTGACAGGAAATCGGAGGTGGCTGGTGCTTGAGAGAGCCTCAGTAATCCCACACACAGGCTTCTGCAGCCCCCATAATGTACCAGGGCTGCTTGGCATGAAGTACAGCAGGGTAGAAGTAACAGTGGTCAGTCTCGATACCATCACTCTGTGGAATTTGCAGCACTCTGAGCCCATGGAGAGGTCCACAGGGAGGAATGAGGTCTCCTGCTGACAGCCAACTCAAAGTGCAGGAAGCAGAAACTCCAGCCACCGGGAAGCTTCAGAGGCTCACAGCCCTCACTTATGGTAACCTAGAGCACCTAGCTAAGCCACTCTCGATTGCAAACTTGAGCAATAATACCATCTAAGCTTCTAAGTTTTGAGATAATGTTCTGTAGCAGACAGAAACTAATATCATGTCCAGAAGTGAGATCCTTAGCCCCAGTTCACCCTCAGCATTCTCCACCCCATGGAACAACACCCCTTCAAATACTCAGACTTAATTTCAGACCCGCTGCACAGAGAGCCTGGCAAAACCTTAAAGTCCTCAGTTCCTCTCTTTCACACCAATTTATTCCATCACCTTCATGGGCACCATACTGTCCACAACACCACTACCTCTCACTTAATGGCTATAGCTACCTAACTGGTCCTCCTGCCTCCTTATGACCTCCCTCCAACATGGCAGTCAGAGTGACTCAGAAAGCCCAAGTCAGGTCCAATGACTTTTCTGCCCAACTGTACCTCCCCATTTGACTCCATGTCATGCAGGGCACAACGCAGCCCCACTCCACCCTATCACCTCTCCCACCTCTTCTCACCCCTCACTCCATTCTTCCCTCTCCCGCCTGCCACAGCATCTCTGCTGAACTGCCTCTTCTACCTCCACCTCTCTGCCGGACTCGCACAGACTTCTCCATCACCACCTCCTCACTTTTGAAATCCTACCTTCCCACCACCACCGGCCTTCTCACTCCCTCCTGCTCTGCCAGTTCCACAACACCATTCATCTCTCACACGTATCTCACTTGCAGTGCATGGCCTGGTGTCCAGAGCACAGGCCCCACAGGACAAGCATCTCTGACCATAGAGTGTACCAACATCTCACCTGTGGCCTGCACAAAGTAGAGGCTTCAGAAATTATCTTCCAAAAAGATAAATGAATGCCAGTGGGCTTTGAACTCATTTGTTACACCTAACAGTGTCTGACAGTGGTGCGTACCTGTAATCCTTGCTACTCAAGGGGCAGAAGAGAAGACTGCAAGTTCAAGGACAGCCTGACAATTTAGGAAGACTATCAGTCATAAAGCACTTGTCTAGTATGCATGAAGTCCTGAGTTCAGTGCCTACCACTGGGAAAAATAAAAAGGTAACAATGATAGAGTAGCAGTTTTCAATTTGTAAAAGTTCACTGGCAAAAGCGAAAATTTTTACCAGAGTTAAAAATGTGGGCCAGGCATGCTGTACACCTGTAATCCTAGCATTCAGAAGGCTAACGCATGAAGAATGCCCCATAAATTTGAGGCCACTCTCAGCTTCATAGTGAGTTCCAAGCTAGCCTGCACTACATAGTGAGACCATGTCTCAAAAAAGCCAAAATAGGGGGCCGGGGAGTTAGCTCAGTGGTTCTGGCGCCTGTCTTGCAAGCGCAAGGGCCCGGTTCGATTCCCCGGTAACCACATAACAATACTGGGTGTGGAGACTCACGCCCAGCAGCAATCAGTACCACATACCACAGTGCCGGGCGTGGTGGCTCACGCCTGTAATCCCAGCACTCGGGAGGCAGAGGCAGGAGGATTGTGATGTGAGTTGGAGGCTGAGCTCAGGGCCAGCCTGAACCACAAAGCGAGACCCTGTCTCAAAAAAACCTAAAAAAAAACAAAACAAAAAAAGCCAAAATAATAAAAAAGAAAAGAAAAAGCCCAAAACCACTCTCCCTAAAAATTTTTAAAAATTGAATCTTTCAACAATGGAAATATCAGTTTCAAAATATAGCCAAAGATGCTCTCATCTGATGTGATGCTATGTATATTGAGCTTTGCAAATTCACTTGTAAGAATTCTTCAGCTGAGCCGGAGATTTAGCTCACTGGTTCCAGTGCCTGCCTAGCAACCACAAGGCCCTGAGCTCGATCCGGGCAGCCACATAGAACAATGCTGCATGTGGTAACTCATGCCCATCAACAATCAGTACCACACACCACAATGCCAGGCATGGTAGCTCACGCCTGTAATCCCAGGATTTGGGAGGCAGAGGCAGGAGGATTGCTGTGAGTTTGAGGGTAGCCTGGGATACAAAGTGAGTTCAGGGCCAGCCTAAATTACAAAGCGAGACCTTGTCTCAAAAAAACTAACCCTCCTCCCCTCAAATCAATAGCTAAAATGTCTCATTTAGTTCTTGATATTAAAGCCACGGACTGACCTCAAAACTTTTCCGGTGGGGGTGGGGATGCTAAGGACTGAACCCAGGGCTTTACACATGCTAGGCATGCACTCTACCCCTGAGCTACATGCTCAGGTTTTCCAAACTTGTATCACAAAAGCTTACACCAAGTCTTTTTAATGACATATTCAAATACAAAGCTCTCACTAATATATTCTATTCCTTTCTATTTTGCTTGTTGTGGCATGGATTTATCGGCAAAGCTGGGTACATTTCATGCACAAACCCACATGCACTTGATGGGTACTGAGGACTGACTACTTTCTTTAGTTTGCTTCTCTAACAGTATCAGCCCCTGTTCAAAACCCTTTTGGTGGCTTCTCTCTGCTTTGGGCAGCACAGTCTGCCCACAGGTAGCCTCTAACTCACACTTTGCACATACCACCTGCAAGTGCTATGGCCTGTACACAGACGGCTTCCTCCTCTGCGTGGAACATCTCCTTCCTTCCCCATGCCTGACCAGCCTAAGTATTACTCCTCTCCAGTCGGAAGAACATCTTAGTAAGCTGTCTCTTGCAGTAAGTCTTCCTGGACCAACTCCGTTCTCTCTGGCAGTCAAAGCACCCAAGTATGCTTCAATCTCGTTGATGGGTTTGTCCCATTTTACTCCTCCTCCTGAGAGTAGTCTGTTCTCTAGAAGCAGCCCTGCTCCTCCAGGTAGAAATATTTTTCCCTCAACAAATTCCTGCTCTGCCTCACAGAAATTCCTCCATCTTCCGACTGAAAACGCAGCCTCCTCCCCTGACTCCCTTGTCCCTCGGTTCAGACTAGCAGTCCGCAAGTGTGTTTATTTGTGGAGGGGTCCCTCTACCAAGAATGAGCAGATCTAGTTCACCATCGCCACGTACCACGGCAGGCAAATGCCATGACACAAAAAGGCCAAAAAAAAAAAAAAAAAAGAGGCTCGAGTGCGCCAGGTTAGACGGGTCAGAAGCACCAGCTCTATGGACGACAGACTTGGGACCACTCCAGGCTGCGACAGCTGGGGGCCCTGGCGACATCGCTGCCGGCAGCCTCTCCGCGGTCCCTCATCCACCTACCTCAGCGTCGCGGTTCAGGCGGTACACGTAGAGCTGCGAGGTCCCAGCTACCACGAGGTTGCGCTCGCTGTTGTTGAAGAAGTTGCAGTACATAGCAAACTCGAGGCCGGTTGGTGGGTGCGCCTGCTTGTACACCGCGTACATGGCGCCGTCACCGCCGCCGCCGCGGCCTGCCGGGTGAACGGACTGAAGGAAGCTGGATGGGGCGACTGTGCCCAGCCGCGCGGAAGCCCAGCTCTAAGAGTTCAGACTCCGGCGCCTGCGTAGTGCGCCCAGAGGGAACTAGCAACTCGGAGGACCCGGACGCTGAAGAACTCGGCCCGACCGTTTTCGAAAGCTGAGTCCTAAGGTTCCGTGCTCGCACAGAGGTTCCCAAGTTCCTTGCCTGCTAGGCCTGCCAGGCAGGGAGACTGCAGATTAGCAGCGACCCCTGGCGGCAGAGTGCAAGTACCATCGGCTGCGACTGAAGGTCAGGATCACTATCTCAAGAAATCTATAAGTGGGCTGGGGATTTAGTGCAGTGGTACCAGCTCCTAGCTTGCAAGTGTAAGGGCCCGGGTTTGATCTCTGTTGAACCACATACAACAATGCTGGGTCTTGAGTTCGAGGCTCACCTGGGCTACATTGTGAGCTCAGGGCCACCCTGAACTACAAAGTGAGACCCTGTCTCACAAACAACAAAAAGAAGAGTATGTATGGTTGGTGATGTTTTTAATTGTTCTTGTTTTTCCAGGTCTACAAATTGAACCCCAGGCCTTAGGTTTGCTAGGCAGACTATCAGATGTGTTTTCTGTGATTTGGGTTTTTTGGGGGACAGGATCCTGTTGTGCTGGGTAGCGTGCCCTGGAACTCACTATGCAGACCAGACTGGCCTTGGACTTGTAGCGGTGCTCTTGCCTCAGTGTTCTGACGCTTCCTTACAGTCATGTGTCACCACGCGTGGCTTTAATTGGGGACAAAGTTCCATCTGCAGCCCCTTCCTCTCCAGGTGAGTCTCAGTCACAGAGAACACAGTTGGCTGCGGGAGAGCCCCAAGTGAGGCTATCCCCAGGGGCGTCTGAGGGAAGGAGTATCCTGCACGCTGGGCCCTTGGAAAGTGACCAGAGCACACAGTTGCAGGGGGGTGAACATGTTTATTGACCGGAAAGTGAGCAGGGGAATTGTGGCCACTGGGCATTTCAGAGAATCTGAGATGGCCCGGGGCCAGGAGGCAGAGTCGAGGGTTGCAGATTGGGAGAGAGCTATGAGAAGGTTATGTTGTCCTCGTACAGCGACAGGAGCAGCAGGACAGTCCAGCCGCCTAGCAGCCCCACATTGTGCAACAGAAAGAGGAGCCAGGGGCGCCGGTCCCGCACGTTCAGCATGGCCGGAAGCTGGGGAGGTGGTGGGCAGCGGGGTCAGCGGCCACGCCCCGGTTCAACCTCTCAACCCAGGGCAGGCCCTCCAGGAGGCCACACCAACCATGTCACAGAGCGCCACGTAGAGGAAGAGGCCGGTGGCCACTGCTAGGATCCAGGCCTCGCTCTCCTCGCTGATTCCGACAGCAAGTGCCACGTAGAGACCAATGAAGGCCGTGAGTGCCGAAGCCAAGTTCAAAAGCAAGGCGCGCCTCACAGACAGGCCCGCTTGCAGCAGAGCGGCGAAGTCTCCTGGGGGCGTGGTCGCGTGAGGTCCCGCCCTCCAGCTCCCAAGCCTAGAACATCCTGCCCCCAAACCTGGGCTAACCATAGCCCTGCACCCCTCGCAGGCCCGAACCCTACCCGGCAGCCCTGCTCGTGCCCTCACCTAGCTCGTGGGGCAACTCATGGCAGAACACAGCCAGCGAGGTGGCCAGCCCGGTCTTCCAGGAGGATGCGAAGGCCGCGCCCACGGCCAGCCCATCGGCGAAGTTGTGCACCGCGTCGCCCAGCGTGATCAGGTACGGCAGCAGCCTCAGCTCTGTGGACCGGTGGGAGTGGGTACACCCCGCCCCCCTTCACCCCACAAACCACAGGTCTGCACCCCTCCTGGGGGTCCCTCGGGGCTCACCTGGGCTCAGGTTCCGGGGCTCAGGATGCAGTAGCTCTGGGCTCTCTTCCACCACCTGGAAGTAGCATGAGTGAGCAAGTGGGAGGGTGAGGGTAGGGGTTGGGCTCGGCAGAGGCGGAGCCACCCACTTACCAGGTCCGTGCGGGAGCCCTCATGGGACTGCTTAGACTGCCGGAGCTCTCTGGGTGCCAGCTGCAAGGACGCGCCGTGGCTGTGGCCTCCGTGGCTGTGGCCGCTGTGAATGCAGGGCCCAGCCTTTTCTGGGTCCTATAAGGAGGGTGGTCAGGGTCTTCCTAGCCCCCACTTTACCCGCCTGCCAGATACACGTGAGCCTGACCTTGTCCCTGGGCACCAGGAGGTTGAAGAGGCTTTCAAACAAGAAGAAAAAGTAGAGGCCTCCCAGCAAGGCCAGCAGGCGCCAGGTGGCCTGTGTGCCCACACCTTCTTGGTGCACGTGGTCTTCTGTGCCATGGCTGTGTGTGTGCAGTCCCAACACCTGGGGAGCAAGGATGTTTGGGCTTGGGGCTTGAACTGGGAAAGGAGATGCAAGGGCAGACCCGGAAGGATGAGAGCAGACCTTGGGTGTCAGGTGCAGCAGGGCGTCTCCAGTGAGTGCGCCTACAGCCATGCTCAGGAAGGTCTGCATGACATAATGCGTGACTGTGCTGCATCTGGTGCAGGTCAGCAGCAGAAGTCCAAACACTGCACAGAGGCAGATGAGCAGCGTGGCCAGAGAGCCATACAGGTACCCTGCGGTGTGAGGTCACACTGAGCTCCCTGCTTTCCAGGGAGACACTCAATTTGGACCCAGGAGTGAGGAGCAGGCCAGCGCTGAGTCCGCAGTGGTCTGGCTGCTGCTGACTCAGGCCAGCTTGCTGCTTTCCCCCTACCCTTGATTTCTCTCCCCACTCCCTTCAGTAGTAACTGGGAATTGAACCGAGGACCTCTGATATGCTAGGCAAACTTTCTACCACTGAGCTACATTCTCAGCCCCTTCCTTTAAAAAAAATTTTAGGGCAGGAGATTTAGCTCAGTGGTTCCAGTGCAAGGTCCTGAGTTTGATTTCCTGTAACCATATACAACAATGCCAGGCATGGAGACTCATGCCCATCAGCAGTCAGTACCACATACCACAAATGCTGGTGGTGGTGAATCACACCTGTAATCTCAGCATTTGGGAGGTTGAGGCAGGATAATTGCTGTAAATTTGAGGCTGAATTCAGAAACAGCCTGAACTACAAAACAAGACCCTGCCTCAAAAATATATATCTATATCTATATAGATATAGATATACATATACAAATATATATATATATTTGTATATATATGTATACATATATATATATGTATATGTATATCTATATCTATATATCAGGCCGAAGATTTAGCTCAGTGGTTCTAGTGCCTGTCTTGCAAATGCAAGGACCAAGGTTTGATCCTGGGTAACAATGCCGGGTGTGGAGACTCCACCAGCAGTCAGAACCACATGCCACAGTGCTGGGCTTGGTGGCTCATGCCTGTAATCCCAGCACTTGGGAGGCAGAGGCAGGAGGATTGCTGTGAGTTCAAGGCTGAGCTCAAGGCCAGCCTGAACTACAAAAGTGACACCCTGTTTAAAAAACGTATATTATATATCATATATATATATATATATATATATATATATATATCAGGAGATTATATATATATATATATTCTTTTAAAATATTTTTGTTTCAGTAATTTTTAATTTTATATACAGGAACTTGCCAAATTGCCCATCCTGGGCTAAAACTTGCAACCCTCTTGTGTCAGTATCCTGAGTGTCTGGGATAATGCATGTACACCTCTAGAGCCCACTGCCCTTCCCCAGCAGCTGCTCCTCCTCCCCTGTCTGGGTCCCACCCCCATGGCCCACAGCCTGGAACATGACCAGGTAGATATGGTGGAGGGTGAGCACTCACTCTCTGCCTGGCTGAGCTGGTCTTGGGTAGGGGACGTGGGCTGGGGGTTGCAGGCCCCACTCAGCTGCTGCTGGAGCAGGGCAGGGCTAATTTGAGCCCAGGCCTCAGGGCTCACCCCAGCCTGCTCAGACAGCCCATACACAGCCATCACATCGCTGGCACTCAGGCATACCTGGAGGAAGGGCAGGACAGGGGTCAGGTGCCTAAGTAGACTCAGGGGACCCCATCTTCCTCCAGGACTGCATGGGTGGCTCACTGTGTCCCATATACTGGAGCTGTTGTTGAGGGCATCATCAGGCATAGGGTGCTGGTGACCGGCCTCTCTGTCCAGCTGTCTGTGGTCATCATGGTCATTGTGGTCACCATGGGCCTCTTCGCCCAGCCCCAGGCGCTGCATCAAAGCCTCCAGCTCTGGGCAGAGGACAGCATCAGTGCACAGTCTGTGAACTCCAGCCTCGCCCCCACCCCCAAGGATCTGCAGGTTGTAGTCTCACCGGCCAGGGTCACATTGGGAGCCTCACTGCTGTGCTGCCGAAACACGAAGTCCACAAAATACTGAGGACTCGGCAAGGTGTGGAAACCAGCTCCACTCTCAACATGGTCCAAGAGAGCAGCTAGGACTGGGCCAGGGCTGCTGGGAGCCCCTGCTCCCTCCACCTTCCGCAGGAGCTGACGGACTTCTACACAAGGCTGGGTAGAAGTTGATCTCAGTCCCACTTTGTGTGTGAACTTCTGCCATTTAGCTCTGACATCCCCCATTGACCCTAGTACATAGCCACCCACGCCCAGCCTCCTGCCAGCCCCCTCAAGCTTTGTACCTACCAGTCTGGTGCCTTCTCTCCCCTGTCCCTAGTTTTA
The DNA here is from genome assembly GCA_004026965.1 of Petromus typicus. Lineage (NCBI taxonomy): Eukaryota > Metazoa > Chordata > Mammalia > Rodentia > Petromuridae > Petromus > Petromus typicus. The sequence goes on along the minus strand of PVIR01012206.1, from coordinate 3,043 downwards.
CAGTCCCTGCCTGCTCATTAGTCAATACCCATCTGTGATCTCTCTGCCTTCTCCAGCCTTCCAAATGACCCTTTAGCCCTACCTCACTGTCCCAGCTAGCTGCCGTGGACCCTTATCTCCTCCCCAGTGGGCTGCCTGACAGCCTGGGACTTGATCCCCTGGAGCAGCTGATTCAGGCTGGGGTCATAGCCTCAGGACTTTCAAGCAGGGCCAGGAGATGGTCAGCGTGGGAGGCCCAGCGGCCAGCCTGGATGTCTGCACATGTGCCTTCTGGGTGACTAAGGTAGAAGGCCAGAGCAGCACTGGGGTGCTCGAAGAATCTGGACTGCAGGACTATTCCTGGGGTGTTGAGCTCTGGCTTATCTGGCCTACCCAGAGCCAAGGCGTCCTCCACAGATAGGCACTATGGTCAGAAGCAAGTGGGTAGGAGCTAAGCTGAGCCCACCAGAGAGGAGAGAGGCAGGCCAGGAGGGTCCTATCCCCACCCTCACATCACCCCCCTTACCCCTAGAGGCTAGCCCAGTAGGGAGACAGATGGCCCCCAGCAGTTAAGTTTTTTGTATCAATATGGTTTCTTCCTGAAGTCACTGTCAGTTTTTGAACTCAGGGAAGAAGAGCAGCGCCGCATTAGCGAGGACTGAATGTACCCCCAAAGGAGAGAGAAGGCTGTGGCCTGTAGGTAGGGTCAGCCACTGGCTTTGGCCCGCCTCCTGGAGTTTGTCCAGGTCTCTTTGCTGCCGGCTGTGGGGTGGAGCGGGCAGGAAGAGGCTGGGGCTGGGGGACCCGTCGGGTGGGGCTATTACCTTTTCACACGGCCCGTTGGTGCAGTGCACACGGTCCGCCAGTGTATTTAACAGGCTGCTCAGTGCCTCCAGGTCCAGAGAGCCCTGGCGTGAGGTAAGCAAGCTCGGTAGATGGGTGGGTTGGGCCACCGTCACTGTCACCACCAGCATGGCCAGCAGTAGCTCCCGTATGAGCCGCCCCAGCATGGCCATGCTGGGACCTCAGAGTACTTGGTGCTGTGCGGAGATTGTCTAGGTCAGCTGTGGATTGCTGAGGCCAGACGAGGGCTGGATTCGACCTGTCTGGCCCAGACTGCAGGACCTCTCCCAGGTGTTTCCGGCAGGCCTCTGTGATTGGCTGCTAGAAGTACCCTGGTTAACCATTCCAGTGGCAGATCCTCCCCAAGAGCAAGCAGCTGGGTCACTGCCTGCCAGGGGTGAGGATGGGGCCCCTTCCCTTGGGTAGGCAGCTTGGGCATCCCTTTCCCTGCCCTCTGTGCACTAACCTGCATTCAGGGACACCTCCCTCTTTCCCCAGGGCCCCTCGCATTCCCTGCTGTGACACTCTCAGAGATGTTCCCAAGCTGGAATCTGGGGCAGAGGTGCACTTTAGATACCAGCTCACAACTGACCCCTATCCCGGATGTTTGCACCTGAGTGCCCCAGTGCCCACTCTTTATTCTGTCCCAGCTGTCCCCCACACCAGATACAACCCCCAGAGCCTCGTGGCTGGAGCTACACCTGGAATGGAGGCTCTTGCTGGTTTCTGGGCTGTGGTGTTTGGGTCTGTAAGATCTAAAAGTCCGAAATGCAGAGTTGCAGAGCAAAGACCACAAGGCCTAAGAATGAGGAAATAATAGGCCTGGTCACTAAGGTCAACAAGACCTAGTTCTTGTTAAAAACCCTCCCATTCTCAGGAACAGGTGGTAAACTAAGATAATGTTAAAGAAGTTAGAAATCACCCAAGAATTAGGACAGAAGGATGACCCTTACCCCTAGTAAAAATGAGCTAATGAGCTAAACATTCTTGCTTTGTTAAATCACTTCAAAGCTAACCAACCTATAAATTTAAAAGTATATCTCCTTGCCCAAAAAGCCGCCTAACCATTAACCTGCCAAATCGTGTATATAAGCTGTGCTATTTTTCCTTTCGGTGCCGTTCCTTCCCTGTGTGTAAGGACGGTTCAGGCGCCGGTTCCTGAATAAACCTCTTGCAACTTACATCGATACTGTGCTGTGTGTTTCCCTGAGGCGTGTCTCCCGAGATAGACCTGCGAAGGTCTAACATGTCCAAGATGGGCGGCAGTAGGAGGGAATCGTGCAGGTGCCTGCTGAGTCATAATCCCCACCACCTTCCCCAGGAAGTAGCCAAAGCTCCAGGAGACAAACAGGAAGAGAAGGTGGGACCTTTGTTCTAGCTACCTGCCTGGGACCCTCCAGGGTTAGATGGAGTTGAGGCAGTGTCCTGGGCTGTGGACTCTGAGGGTGGGGGAAGGGCTGTGGCTTCTAGTCCTGAGCCTCCCTGTTGGTTTCCTCACCAGCCTTTGACCCCTGGGCCTTATCTCTACCTAGGCAGCAATCTGGGGGAAGGGCTTGACCCCAGGGAGTCTTGACTTCTGGTGGGGGGCACTGCTGCCCCCCCCTCACCGAGTTTAGCTAACTCCTGACCCTGAGCCCAGTAAGGTGTGGCTGGGGAGGGGATCTGAGAGCCTATTTCCTGAGGACTCTGTCCCCTCCTATCCTGTAGGGCAGGGCAGGGCTGGGTGAGGCGTCATTAGGCTGAGACTGTCCTGAGCCTGGGGTCAGGCCCTTCTTCCCCAACGGGGAATATACTTGTATCCTCAGACACACATTATTTGATGCCCCTTCTGGCTGGGATACCTACAGTGTGGCATCCAACCCTGTCCTTGTTAGACAGGTAGGGGAGGGGACCAGAAGATATCACTTGAGACAATGAAGAGGAAACCGCCACACGAAGCTGTCGTGTGCCAAACTGGCACTGGACTGCCCAGCTTCTTCTGGCTCCTCACTGTTCAGACATGCTTTGGCTTGGGCTTGGCTGGCTAGGCCTTCCTCCATCTCTGTGCCGCAGGCAGAGCTGCTGCTCTTTGATGGTCTGTACTCAGCCAGCCCTCCCCCAGGGGGTTTCAGTGCTGACCCACAACCTCTCTGATTCTTATCTCTCCTGGAATCTTCTTTTCTAGCCCCACTGTCCCCAGCCTCCTGCATATCTGCCATTTATACCACCAGCCTGGGGCTAG
>PVIR01012205.1:0-45119 GCA_004026965.1 Petromus typicus | reverse complement strand
CATGACCACATGAGGCTTTGGGAGGACATCTAGATACAAGCCACAACAACCACAGATTTTCAATGCCAACACTGTCGTATATAAAAGTCCTATACATATGTGGGTCTTTTTGTGAATTCTCTATTCGTTTTCATTAGTGTGTCTATCTCTGTGCTAACAGCAGGCAACCTTAAGTCAAATTTCCCACTTTTATTCTTTAGGAGTGTTTTCACTATTATTAATCTTTTGCTCTTGCATATAAAATTTAGCAGTGTTTTAGACCCACAAAAAATTTGGATTTTGACTATCATTGCAATGAATCTTTAGATTACCAAGTAGATATAAAAAACCAAAAATTTACAATATTGAATCAGTTTTTACAATTCTTTTCAAAGTCCTAATAAAATTTTGTCATTTTACTCAACAAAGGTCTTTCAATTAGACAATTCTCTAGAAATCTAGAATACAACTATCATTATTTCTTTTTTGCCAAAGCAGGCCTTGGGCTCAAAGGACAATCAAAGGTTCAAATTCCACAGCAATAGCTGAAATTTGAACTTTTAATCTGTTACTTTGTTTACAACCCTAGGTTTCTAGGCTAAAAGCCTCAGCCACTCTTTATTCCAGCTCTCCTTCCCCTTCTCCGGTATCTTTTGGGATGTGAGGACTTTTAATTTTTATACCCCTAAACTCTCTGCGATTCATCTGACCTTTCCACTACTTCCATTTTCACTGAAATCAATCGTCAAAGAATATAAATGCCAGTGATAAAAAGCCACTAGAACCCAGTGTTACTGGGATGTTTAAACCCTTTCACCTACATTACTTCATTTCATGACTGATCAAAATAGGCAAGCGTCACAAATTAGGAAATGTGTTTCTAGAGTTTGTTCAACATATTTAAACTCCCAGACAGTGGTAGGTACAGTTTTCTAGAAGCTACTAATCTTTCTATAGCCTCAAGTCTAGAAAAATATTATTTACAATAAAGTTTTAAAAAATATCTATTGTGAAAGATCATGGTGGGGGATGGTACTCCGAGGATCATCTCATTCAGTTTAATTTCCCAGGTGAACGGAGAAGGTGAACGGAGAAAGATTCGGACTTGTAACCTCTAGATGGGAGCATTACTCTGCCTACTGGGAACACTGCCAATTACAGAGAATTACTCAGCTTCTGAGAATAAGGTCTCAAGTTGTAGAAGGTTGTAGCACAAACGGTAGAGGTATATAATTTCATTTTAAAACAAGGACTCTACTGCTTAGTGGAATGGCGGATGTTATACAGTGCTTCCATTACCACTCTCGAGTTGGGACTGGCTCGGAACACAACGCCAGCCAGGGAAGGCAACAGCAGCTCCCCTTCAAGGTGCCTTACTGTAAGAAAATTGGAACTCGCCCAGGGAGAAAAGAAGAAAGCCTAGAGGACAGATTTGTTTCTGCTGCAGGTAAGGGTGGGCGACGATACCTGTATTGCGAAACGCTCAGTGTAGTCTCGGGCTGCACCCCAAAGCCAGGCAAATGCTGGGTTAGGTAAGCCTCCAGGGCTTGGTGGTCGAACTTGTGTTGGGGTAGCACCTCGACGGTGTCGGGCTCTCTCCCTGTGGTATCTCTCCCCATGACTGCCGCCTCTGCTGCAGGTTGTGAAGAAAAAACCCACTGGTCGAGAGAGTCCCAAGGTCCTTCAGGTGTCGGGACCTATAACCTGGATCGCGGGCGCGAGGCCGGGCGGGGCCAGTCCTAGCCAATCACAGACGTTCTCAGCGCCGTTGCTGAGCAACGCCGGCCGGCAGACTCTACAGACCCAGTCAGGATAACCAAAAAGCCCTCTGCGTTCCGGTTCAGAATATTCTGTCAGCCGGAGGCCTCAGTTTTAAAGATAGCAAAGCCATTTATCGCAACCGGCGAAGAGAGCCGCAGAGGCTTCTTCACTTCTCCATTTAAAAGGCCCGTCGGGCGGAAGACAGTAGGGTCCGCTTTAGAAAAGAGACCGTCAGGATCGCGAGCCCAGGAATAATCGGTCCTGGTGTTTCCCCGGGAGGCTTTTTTAAAAAGCCTGGGTCGCCGTCCGCCTGCTCTAGACACTCGCGGGTCCTCCTACTGCCTGCTTTAGCAGATCTAGCAAGGAAGGAAGCCAAGAAAGATAGCGAGTGTTTGCCGGGGGAGCGATGACGGCGACGCACCGGAAGCGGGACCTGGGGAGGCCGGCGGCTGGGAGGGAGACGTGTACTTCTGCGAGGCCCCAGGGCCGCTTCCTTAGGTGCTGGGCCTTGGAAGGCCGCGCCTGAGACCTCCTGTGTGGGCTCCGGCGCTCAGCACAGCAGCGTGGGGCGGCGGCGGCGGCGGCGGCCTGGGCTGGGAGCGGCGGGCGGCGGGGTCCCAGCCATGGCCGAGACTGTGGAGCAGTTGCAGCAGCGGCTGCGGGAGCTGGAGCGTGAACTCGCCCAGGAGAGGAGTCGACGGGTCCTGGGAGACGGCGATGGAGGGGGCGGCCGAGTCCGCATCGAGAAGATGAGCGCCGAGGTGGTGGATTCCAATCCCTACAGGTGACTGGCGTCTCGAGTTGTGGACGGGCAGGTCTCCTTCGGGTCCCGAGTGAGGTCCTATGTCCTGCCCACGCTGACACCACCACTCTTTCTTTAGGCTGGGGCTTGGGTTCCAAAACGGGGATGGCCACATTTTAGGGCCAGTCCTAAAGTGTTCTTTCTCTTTAAACAAAACAACCCTAGTAAGTCATGCATATGGTGCTGCTGCTCCATATGGTGCTGTCGACTTGTACGGCTTCCTGTCACTCTTGCCCATTCTAGCCCACCTCCTTCTTCCTTATAGTGATAAAAGCACCAAATCAGATGTAAAGCCCGCTAAGGGTTTCGAGTTTCCTGCAGGCTTCCTAGTATCTTAGATTGGGGCAGGACGGCAGGGAGCAGGGTTAACGCTAACCCGATAGTTTAGGGTACACGTCAGGCTTTTCCTGGCATGCCTGACCCTCTTCTTTCTTCAAAAGGCTTGTCCATTCAGCAGGCAGAATGCAGGCAATGGTTAAGGCCCTGGGCTGTAAGCCAGACTGGATACGAATCTCAGCTCTTTTAATACATAAAATAGTGTGAAATATTATTTCACACTAGTGTGAAATAGAGTGAAAATAGCAGGGAAAAAACTTGAACACGTTCCGAACCTGTCTGCTTCAGTTTCTTACCTGTAAGGAGGGTACCGTCTACCCTCGTTATAGTTATGAGGTTTGAAAAAGCCAGTGTTTGTAAAGTTCTTAGTATAGTGATTGTACATAGGCCTTGTACAAGACTATTTATTGCTCATTGCATTTAATAGAAAGCAATTATTGGGCTTATATGTTCTGAGCTCTTCAGCACGTGATGTCTTCTCACTACAGCCCTACGAGATTGATATTATTTTTATTCCACTTTATAGGTGAGAAAACTGAGGCTTAGAAAGCTGCTTTAGTATATATATATATATACACTGTTATATATATATCAGTAAGTAAGAAAGTCTGGATTGACACTACATTTGTTTTAATCTAAAATTCATGTGGACCTGTCTAACAGTAAAAGTAAGTAAGCCTGCTAGGCTTATACATATAATCTCAGCATTCTGGAAAGCTGAAGCAGGTTTGTTAATTGGAGCCCAGCCCAGGTAATTTAGCAAGACCCTGTCTTAAATATAAAAATATAAAAAATAATATAAAAATAAATATAAAATAATAATAATGATAAATCATTCAGTAAAATGACCAAAAACTGATAGTTTTAACATAGGTGAAATAGGGAAAGTTAGGCAATTATTATTCTTTTCCCTTTAATAAACATGAAAGTTTTTCACAAAAGATCTTAGTGATGGAAATAACTGAAAAGTATAATGGATATTGGAAAATGGGAAGAAAGTGTTCAAATGGGAAGGGGGACAAAGAAGGACAGAGGGAGAAGGAAAAGAAGGAACAAGAAAAGAGTGAAAATAGCAGGGAAAAAAAGCTTGTACGTAGTATGCGGAGGGTTGTTGAGAGGACTAGAGTAAAATAAAATTTACTTTAAAAGATTTTAGTTGTTTTGACACATCAAGCAGCAGTGGCTGTGTTAGGCTCCATACTGCCAAGTACAAAGGGATAATATTCCAAATTTTTAGATTAAAGAAGCATAAACTAATATATTTAATTAGAACAAGAGGGAACTACTCCAACTTGACATCTTTAAACATTTTTAAATTTACAAATTTCAAATGAAGATTTTGAAATTCTCGTTTCAAGTTGAAATACAAAAGACAGTGTATGTCATCACAAACAGAAATTTTGAACTCAACTCTAAACATGTAATATTTTCTATCTCATTTACACTACTTATTTTTTTAAAAAAAATTGCCACATAAGACTTATCAGTTGGTTTCTGTTTGCTAGTGTATGAAAATTTGGTCTGTCTTTTGAAAATTATTATTCATCTTGCTGAAGCATTTATTGAGTACCTCCATAGCCATCCGTAATGAGTATTCATATGCACAGATGCTAAGGATACAAAGTACATGTGGCTTCTTCCTTCCAAACTTACTGGATGAGTGAGAGAGAAAAGAAGGAAAATGTGCAGTTATAATAATAAAGGTGGTAAGAATTGTGATGTGGAAAGAACAGGGTAAGTAGAGAACAGCTTTGTATGTTCCTGACAGCATTTAATTGCATCTAATGATACAGAAAAAATATAAATCCCTTGACTCTCATCAAAGTTTTTTTTTTTTGCTTTAATTGGAAAACTAAATGGAATTGAAATAATAAAAAGCATAAATAACAGAATTGTGTGGTTTAGAATATAACTATAGACATGTAGAGAAACTGGAGAGAGCCAAGTAGATGTTTTGAGATTAGAACTCTGAGTTTCCACTCAGAAACAGCTCTGAATATTGTTTGCCAGTTTGCTGGGGAAGTAATTAACCTGAACTTTGTCCCTGCTTTGTAGAGGGGGGTTGAATACATTCTTCTCAGAATTATTTGGAAGAATTAAAGGGAGCATCAAGGTAAAGATGGATCACAGGAATTTTACTCTCCTTTTCTACTCAACTTTTAAAAAAGGAATAACCCCATTGAAAACAGTAGGTTTCTATTAATAATTAGAGGAAGAAGACCTGATTCCCGTACTTGAAGATTACAGTGACATAATTTTCGAAACTAGAAAAGGGATGAGTGAAATGAGTCTGGTTTAATAGATTCTAGGAAGTTGAATCTTAAGCCTGAATCACAGCTTACACTTCCGAAGCTCCCAGAATTGGCAGTAGGCATAGGTACTTTTAGAAGGGCTTGAATTTGGCCTAAAAAACCTCTGGGTTAAATGTCTTACAATAACAACAACAAGAACAGTAAAAAAAAAAAAACAGGGCTCAAGGGCCCCTCGTCCACTGAGGATGGCTGAGTAAATGCCCTTCCCTATTAAGACAGAAGATTAGAGATTTATTTATTGGAGAGAGTAAGTCAGAATTTTTATCTGTAATGGAGCAGGTCCTCGCGCCTGAAGCACCGGATGAACAGTGCTACATCAGACTGCACTGAAACGTGCCTTCACCCTTCTCCACTTAGCCGCCCTTGCTTACTGCCAGGGACGAATACCTTTCCAGGTGAAGTTTTATATTTGTGATACATATTAGGTACATTCATCATAGGAAATTGGCACATAAACATATCAAATTTTAATCATTTTTACTGTTCCTCCTATCTCCTCTTATCCTCAGCCCCTTTCTTGTCTCCATAAAGTTTATTTCCTCATTTCCTATCATCTGTCTCATATAAAAGAAACCGTGCAATATTTAACTTTCTGAAATCTGATTTTTTTCACTTTGCACTCTGAACTCAAGGTTCATCCATTTTCCTGCAGATGACTCAGTTTATCCTTCTCTGTGGTTGAGTAGTACTTCATTGTGTTATATACAGTGCTACATTTCTCTGTCTGTTCATCTTTTGGTAGGCATATGTGGACCATTTCCAGGATTTAACTTTGTGAGTTGTGCTGCTGTAAACATGGAAGTGCATATATAAGTGAGATATGATGTCTTTAACTCTTTTTGGAAGATATGCCAAAGAGGTAGAGCTGGGTCAAATAGGATTTCTAGCTTCTGTTTTCCGAAGCATCTTCAAACTAATTTCTATAGTTGACAGCACTTCTTTTTTCCGCACAACTTCACTAGCATTTGCTACTGTTTGAGTTCTTAGCGATAGCTGTTCTTCCTAAGTGTAAGACAAATTCTGGGAAATCTGAGGCAGAAAGATTCAGTGACACTGATGTGTGAGTTTCTCAACTCAGGGTCAGGGCCACATTGCTCTGCAAGTTGAAAATCAAAAAGTACTGCTCGTATCCTTGCTTTTATTATTGTCCCGCCCTTAGATATGATTAAAACATGGGCTGAGAGAAACAAAATAAAAACTATAATTTTGATAGGAAACATATTCCTCTAAATTTCCATTAGTATCCCCACATGACAAAAGCTGCTTATAAACAGAATAGGAACAGTGTACTATGAAAAACATCACACAGACCAAAAGAATTCTTTGTGGATGGAGATGGCAACAAAAATGAAAATTTCAATAGAAAGACTGGGAAATAAATGTGAAAGGTTACCCAGAGCAGAAAACTAAATAATATAAAACTGGATTTAGGAAATAGAAAAGTCTCAACCAGAAAACAACTTCTAAATAACAGGAGTGCCAGAAAAATACAGGAAAAACAGACCAAACAAGAAAACAACTAAGTTTTAAAGGAAATTCCCAGAACTGAAAAAATTTAAGTATCTTGTTCAAGAGGTCCATCATGTATTCTGCACAGCGGATGAAAATCATTCACAAAAGACACATTGTTAAAATACTTCATTAGAAGCGAGAACTACTCACTAGAGAAGTTTTTAAGGGAAAATTCTTCCAAACTTTAGCCTTCTATATCAAGTTAAACTGTCAGTCACTTAAGTGTGTGTATGTGTGTGTGGGGGGCTTTCCATAAATATGTACCCTGTTCCTTTTATTAACAATAAAATGTATATTTAAAAAATTTTCAGCATTCATATTCTTACCTTGGTTAGTTAGTTCTCTTTTGCAAAATTACTAAAAGATATTCTTCTAACCATAAGAGAATAAATTAAATAATCTATAGCAGAGGGCTTCACACTAGTTTTCATCAGATTTACTTGGAAGACTTGTTGAAACAGGCTACAGATCTAAAAAACAGTTGCAAAATTTATTTGAAAAGTCAAAGTGCAGAATGAGGAAGAACTGGCTCTGCAGAACCTCACATCCAATATTTTTTGATTTGTCAGATGGGATGAAATCTAAGAAATTGAATTTCTAGCCACTCCTCGAGCTGTTACTACTATATATACCACAACTTAGAACCATTGAGCGGTGTGATACAAGGAAGCATGAGATTAATATGAGGTAAATGAAGAAAACTCATAGTATAATTATGTAGGGAGATCCCAGGGACCGTGTTGTGCGCAATAGGTTGAGATGCTATATCAGACCTAGGAGAGATGTTCATCTTTAAGAAAATAGACACTGAACTGGACGTGTTATTCCATCACTCTGGGAGGCTGAAGAAGGAGCACCTCAGGTCTAGGGGATTTAGTGAGACCTGTTTTAAAAAAGAAAAGTTTTTTTTTTTTAAACAGCTGAAGATGAAGCTTAATATGAAGGCCCTGGGATCAGTCCCCAGTGTCCACCCCAAACACACACAAATGTGACATTGATAGAACTCCTGCATGTGACTGTATCTACCTCAAAGGATTTTAGAGAAACTAAAGAGTAGGGGTTTAGTAACTGAAAATACATGGCTAATTAAGAATAAGGAAAGATTGGGCTGGGGATATAGCTCAGTGGTTCCGGCGCCTGTCTTGCAAGCATAAGGGCCCGGGTTCGATCCCCGGTAACCACATGACAATACTGGGTGTGGAGACTCACCCCAGCAGCAACCAGTACCACAGACCACAGTGCCAGGCATGGTGGCTCACGCATGTAATCCCAGCACTTGGGAGGCAGAGGCAGGAGGATTGCTGTGATGTGAGTTTGAGGCTGAGCTCAGGGCCAGCCTGAACCACAAAAGCAAGACCCCGTCTCAAAAAACCCTAAAAAAAAGAATAAGGAAAGATAGTTATTATCTTGAATGGAGTTAGTATGGGGAAGGAGAGGCTTTAAAATACTGCATGCTCTGCTGTGGACAGATAATATCGAACTGAAGTGATCATATAACAGTATTGGGAGGCTGATGTGTGTGTGTGTGTGTGTGTGTGGTGGGTATGGATGGTAGAGTAAAATCTTCCAATAATTTGTAAAACTGAAAATAAAGAAATAGTAATGTTACCATATAATTTAGAGATATGATGACAATAGTGCCCAAAGTGAGGGAAGACAGGAAAGGGGAGCTGGAACCAAAGGACTACAGAATTTTCTAACAATCCTAGTGGATCTGTTTGACTCCTTAAAGTATAAGCAGCTGAAAATTAGGTTTAAACTAGACTTACACATAAAACCTTAAAACTTATGATAACAGAACAAATTAGCAGTAGCTAGCTAACTTGCCCCTGAGAGTCCCTGGCTACAATAGGTGCCTGCCAAAAGTAGACATTGTGTATTGTGGGCAGAGGTGACAAGTGAATGGGATTCTGGCTGTGAGTTTATTCTGTTGATGGAGGTTGAACATTAAATATTTACCTATACTAACAAAGCATAGAAAAGAAAGCTTAAGTTTCACTTTGATCCTTAACACTCAAGCCAGTACCTGTGGGTTGTGGCTGCACATTAGAACACAGAAGGAGCTTTTTAGAAAAAAGTATTGTTTTACAGGCCACACCTAGAAGGGCACAAAATCATGCTTTTAAAGCTACCCAGTAATGTAGTTTCATTGATAAGAGCTAGCTGACAGATTCTTCATTTTAAAGAGAACTACTAGTAGAGTTGTGTTTATTTTCTGTGGTGATGTATGTGTATATCACTATTAATCAAAACAGTATAAGCATTAAAATGTTTTGTTGTTTTTTTTGTTTTGTTTTAAGCCGCCTGATGGCATTGAAACGAATGGGAATTGTAAACGACTATGAGGTATGAGACACTTTTCCTTATTTCTGAAGATAATTTCAGTAAATGAAAATAATTTCGGGTGACACATTAGATGAAGAGTTATTAACCAGTACATATATAAATTTGTGTTTCACAGAAAATCCGTACCTTTGCCGTAGCAGTAGTAGGTGTCGGTGGAGTTGGTAGTGTGACTGCTGAAATGCTGACAAGATGTGGCATTGGTAAGGTAAAAATATTTCTCTTTGTCTGTCTTATAGAGAATTCAGCCCTGGAGCAAATCAGGTACAAATTAGGACCTTTTTCCTCATGACTGATGATGGTCTGTTGATTTGTCATATATATTCACATTGTCCTTTCTCCCCAAAAGTTGAGACATATCTCTCCCAAAAGAAAGCTGCTACTATTACTAAACAAGGACTGTGTCCAGAACCATTTCAATTGGCATAATATATAAATAACTTAGACTTAAGTCTCTTAAATATAGAATCTTCGAAAAGAAGACTTAAATTGATAATCTAGAATGTTTCTTCGTGTAGTTTTTTGAGAAATCTGATTTCCATAGTGGTTACATCCGTTTACAATCCTATCACTGGTGGGAAAAACAGCCCCACAACCTCACCAACACTTGTTACTGGTTGATTTCTTGATAGTAGCCATTCTTTCTGGAGTGAGATGAAATCTCAGTGTGGTTTTAACTTGCATTTTTTTAAGTGGCCAGTGATTTCAAAATTATTTTTTCATATATTTATTGGCCATTGCATTTCTTCATCTGAGAAGTATCTATTCATTTCAATTGCTCATTTTTAATTGGGACTTTAAATTTGGGGGTGTCTAGTTTTTTTGAGTTCTTTGTGTCTTATAAATATTAATCCTTTGAGTAGTAGCTGACGAATTTATTTCCATTCTATAGGTTATCAATTGACTATATTAGTGGATGCTTTCGCTTTGCTTTTTTTTTTTAGACAAGATGTTGCAGTATAGTTTAGGATAGACTTGAGCTTATAGTGTAATCTAGGCAGGCCTCAAACTTGTGGTGATCCTGCTGCCTCAGCCTGATGAGTTTTGGAGTTACTGGCATGAACTATCATCCAGCTTAGTTTTTAAAAATTTCTTTTTATAGTTGATTTGGACTGTGGGTAGAAAGGAGAACTAATCTTATACCAAAATTCATTCTACCAAATCAGAGACTATGATGTTAGAAACAAAAAAGTTTATAGATAAGCTTTCCACAGCTGTATGCCTTAATTTGTCATTTTGATAAAGCAAACATTTTTTTCCATATAGTTTATGGATGCTTTTTAATATGATGATCCTTCCAGACTCTTAAAGTAGTTTCAGAATTGGCACTTGTTCATCAGTGTAAAAAAATAACACCAGAATACAAAAACTATTTATTAAAACTTTGATTTTTTTTCCACAAGTATACAGAAGCATGCCAAAAACTGCATATAGCAGACTTCAGTATCTGGCTGATTGACCAGGGATATTTAGAGATCATTGAAATCATGAGTGTGTTACCGGAATAGGAAGGCATGTTAAAACACAGATTGCCAGATGCTAGATCAGTGGCGTTGATTTGTAGGTAGTCCTATTTAATCGTCATTTATTACAAGTTTCAGGTGATCCTGATGACATCCAGGGTACTAAACTCTGAAAACCATTGGACTTTTTGCTACACCAAGTCAGATGCCCAAAGCAACATTAGCCAAATCTGCAGTTTAACAAAATAATTACAGTGGACCTTTGACTTACAAACTCAGTTCATTCCCAAGGGCTGAATGTAACTCATGTTGGTAAATTGAAACCTCAGGCTCCTCTACACGGCCTTCAAAGTCTCTCTTCTGTATACAAGCAGATCCCAGGGTCCTTAGAGAGACATTGGCTGGGAATTTCTTAACTACACACAAGAAAGGATGCTGTGATTTTCCTTCTAGAACTCTTTAAAGGTTAAATCTGTATCTGAGATCATCTGGAAGCACAAACAGCCAGCATTTGGGTTGTAACTCAAGACTGTTCATAAGTTAAAATTAAAATTCCAGTCATAACCTGAGTTGTTCATATGCCAGGTCACTTGTAACTTGAGGGTTCACTGTATGTTACAGTTGAGAAAGTGCTTTTGCCCGTCTAATAAACTCTTAAGTGATACTGATTCTGCTCAGCCAGACCATATTTTGAATAGCAAAGATTTGGAGTAGTAATTCGCAACTATTGCTGTGATTACAATTAACTGAGAAGTTTAAAAATATACTAATGTCCAGACTGCACTCCATGATAGGAAACATCAGAATCTCTGGCACTGAGATCTATATTTCTAATAGCTCTCCAAGTGATCCCAGTGTATACTCCTTTGTAAACTAAGGATCTTAACAGGTGAATTGTAGGGATTCTTTAATCTGTAAAATAGATGAATAAGAAACTAAGGAAGTTGAATGGAGAGGTAGAGCATGGGAGACCCAGTCAATTTCATATCCCAGAAAGCATCTGGGGCAACCTGAATCACCACATCCAGGTCAAACCTCATCCGTGGCGTTTAACAACTCATTTCCTCCCATTCTGAAATTTTGATTTCTTGCAACTTACTCACAGAGAAGCAATGAGGGAGAAACTCAGATGTAATACCTGGCTTTACCTGGTAAATATTTATTGACTGAGTTTAAGTAAACCGTGTTTTGGAGACTTTAAGTAGAATTATAACGTCATAGAGGGCATAGTGATACATGTATTTCCTAGCAAGATACTAAAAAAGTTCTGTGAATGTTGTTATGGACTGGGTTAATTTTTAAAAAGTTTCTATATTGAACAAAATCCTATTTTCAATTATTAAATTTAGCGTATTGAGAATTATATTAGAACTCACGGAATTTTAGATTAGGAAGCGATCTTGGAAATCCCTGGCTCTAATACATATATATATGTATATATATTTATTTATTGTTTTGAGACAGTGTCTGTCTGGCTTAGTAGTTCAGGCTGGCCCAGAGCTCAGCCTTGAACTCACAGCAATCCTCCTGCCTCTGCCTCTTGAGTGCTGGGACTATAGGTGTGAGTCACCATGCCTGGCCCTGTGGTATGTGGTACTGATTGCTGATGGGTGTGACTCTCCACGCCTGCCCTGCATTGTTATATGTGGTTACAGGGAACTGAACTCGGGTCCTTGTGCTTGTAGGACAGGTGTTGGAACCACTGAGCTAAATCCCTGGCCCACTAATGTATTCTTATGCATAAGAAATATTATCTTCTGACCATTTGAAATAGTGTTTGTGACAAACATTGTTTAAAATAGTCCCAAAAATATAGCAGGAAACAACTGGTTGGTTAGTAATTCTCTTTGGAATAATGTTTTAGCCTACGCATGGATATGCATTGTGTTAATACAAAAGGAATCAGGTTGTACTATAATTTTAAGTTACATTTGTTTGTTTTTTAAAAGTCTTACTTAAAGATTTTATTTGTTCTATTTTAGGAAAAGATAGAAATGAAGTAGAATTTTTTTTTTGGGGGGGTGGGTTTTGGAGACAGGGTCTCACTTTGTGGTTCAGGCTGGCCCTGAGCTCAGCCTCAAACTCACATCACAATCCTCCTGCCTCTGCCTCCCGAGTGCTGGGATTACAGGCGTGAGCCACCACGCCCGGCACTGTAGTATGTGGTACTGGTTGCTGCTGGGTGTGGGCCTCCACACCCAGTATTGTTATGTGGTTACCGGGGAATCGAACCCGGGTCCTTGCGCTTGCGAGACAGGTGCCGGAACCACTGAGCTAACTCCCCGGCCCCAAGGGTCCCTGAGCTTATTATGTAGCCCAGGTGAGCCTCAAACTCACAGCAGTCCTCCTGCCTCTGCCTCCTGAGTGCTTGGATTACAGGCATGAGCCACCATGCCCGGCACTGTGGAATGTGGTACTGATTGCAGCTCGGGTGTGACTCTGCACCCCCACCATTGTGGTATGTGCTTACCAGGAGTCACATTCTGGACCTTGCAGTTGCAAGGCAGGCACTGGAACTACTGAGCTAAATCTGCAGCCCTAAATGAAGTAGAATTTTGGCACAATTTTAAAAACTGGAATGAAATGAACATTAATTTTGCAGGGAATCCATTTAGAAAGGCAGCACAGCATTGTGGTAAGGGGCTACATGCTGGGTTAAGAGTTCTTGAATTGGAATGCAGTTTTTCTTATGTATTAGGTGACTACTCTGTGGGCCGTGAATGCCTCAGCTGCTTCATCTCTGAGACGAGAATAATAGTACTTATGTGTTTCCTCACAGGAACCTTCAGTGATTGAATATACGGGAGTTTGAATATACTAGGGTTTTGGAGACAGCTAATGTTGTCCTCAGACTGTTAAACTCATCAGGTCTACTTCTTTATAATTAGTTATTTTTGTATTTTGTTGATATGTTTTCATTGAAATGTCATTATTTTTATTTTAGTTACTACTCTTTGACTATGACAAAGTGGAATTGGCCAACATGAATAGACTTTTCTTCCAGCCTCATCAAGCAGGCCTGAGTAAAGTTCAAGCAGCAGAGCATACCTTGAGGTACATGAGATTGCAATCAGTGACCATATACAGTGAAATCTTATTTTGTATATATAGCATGAGTTGACTAATGTATAAATGAACTTTAATTTCCCTGTAAAAACAGATTTCAATTGTGCAAGGAGTTTTCTTACCTCTTGAACAAGTGATTACAAATTTTTTCTGTGTGAGGTTATATAGCACGTTTTTTTTAGCCTTTGAGGGCCGTATGGTCCCTGTAGCCATTGCCTAACTATGAGGTTGTAGTGTGATCACAGCCGCAGAAAACATGAAAGTGAAAGAGCATATCTTTGCTCAAAAAAAAAAAAACCCTTTATTTTTTGATTCTGAAGTTTGAATTTCATATTTCATATTATGAAATGTTTTTTTGATTTTTTTCTTCAACCATTAAAGCTCTCACAGTAGTTGCGGTACCACTTGAGCTAAATCCCCAATTCTAACCATTAAAGCTCAAAGGCTGTACAAAAACAGATGATGGGCCAGATTTGGCCCAAGGGTCATAGTGTAAGAACAAATATATCTGGAGGCCCAACATCCATGTACTTAAAATCTTTTGGACATTCTATACCTCTTTAAACCTAGTCCAGGAAGTGGGACAAAACAGGTAGAACAAGATTTTGGATTTTCTCTGAATGACTTGAATTCTATTTGTCTAAAGTATGTTAAATACTCATGGGTTTGTTGAACGCTTCTCTGCCTTACTATTATTATTTCTAGCAGCTTTATAATGATTTCCTTTTTCATTCTTAGGAACGTTAATCCTGATGTTCTTTTTGAAGTACACAACTATAATATAACCACAATGGACAACTTTCAACATTTCATGGATAGAATAAGGTAAAATTTTTATTTATGAATATTTTATAAAATGTGCAACTCAGCTAAACAAGTATTAGAAAACTTAAGTCAATGATATGCAGATTGAGATATATTTTTGTTTTTAAAAATAGTAATTTTTATGTTGTAGAAGCTTAGTAAAAAGTACTGTCCAAAGAAACAATGAAAAAACAAATAAGCAAAAAGAAAAAAACCCTGAAAATTACAAAAGTATAACAAAGGATGTCTAAATTTAAGTTCTGGGCCCTGGATTACATTTTGTTCTGAAAAAGATTCCTTTCAGAGACAGTCAGAACATCTCTGAAATAATGAATTGTCTTTGATTACCTTTTACAAAATTTCCATCTGTGGTAAGCACGAAGAAGTCTGGGAAATCTGATAGGGAAATCATAACTTTTCTGAACAGATTGTATATCCTTCTCCCTTGTAATGTTAAAGATAGTAGCATTTGAAATTTATGAGGTCTTTAATTTTAAATACTATGTTGCATTTATAGCATAACATTTAATGAAAGAATAAAACTGACTGAATAAAGTCTAATTAGAATGTATTGTTTTCTGACTTTTGAAAAAAAATTTTCTTTTGACTAGCAATGGTGGGTTAGAAGAAGGAAGGCCTGTTGATCTAGTTCTTAGCTGTGTGGACAATTTTGAAGCTCGAATGGCAATAAATACAGTGAGTGTTCCTGTTGTATGAGACATTACCCCCGTGGACTTGTCTGTTTCCTGTGTTCTGTCACTATACAATTGCTGACCTACAAGCAGTTCTGGATTTAAACCTGTTTTTGTGTTTAAAACTTTAATGCTGTCTTAGCCCATTTAAAAAATTCTCAGTAATACCTGCCAGACCTCTCTAGGCTTGCTGCTGTGACATTTGTAGAATGTCCCTTTCTCTTACATGAGTATACATGAACATTTTGTAATATGTATTCTTGATAACCACTGGCTTTAAGTTTTTTTTACCTTATGTAAATGTATAAATACATTGATTAAAGACATAATTTCTCAAAAATAAAGATCTTTTTCTTTTGAAATTTTAATTTTTGAAATGATAGTTTGCAATTTTTTTTGTCGCTGAAATTTTCGAAAAATAAATTTTTCCAACAGTTCAGTTTATTAAGTAGCTACTTACTGTCTGCTTCTTGATATTGACACTTTGCTCCCTAATAGAGTGTGGTAATTGCTGGAAATTTAGTTATTTGCAACCTTCTTTCATCCGGGAAAGTTTTAGAAACTCTTGGTGGGCCATTCAATTAGAACCTAACACTCCACAAAAAATTTAGTGAAATTATTTCATGCTTTTTAATTTTTTTCCTTGGTTTTCACCTATTTCTATTAAGGCTTGTAATGAACTTGGGCAAACATGGATGGAATCTGGGGTCAGTGAAAATGCTGTTTCAGGGCACATCCAGCTCATAATTCCTGGAGAGTCTGCTTGTTTTGCGGTATGCATTATTTGTTTTGGGTCATTTTTTATTGTTAGATGCTAGACTTCGAAGGGGAACTGGAAGTGTAATACAGTTCAAAGGAAAAGAAACTGGAAGGTGATGGTATGTTACTTGGCACATCTCATTCTTCTTTCTACTTCTCATGATGTTGCTTTCTTTATTCTGTTTTGTGTAGTGTGCGCCACCCCTTGTGGTTGCTGCCAATATTGATGAAAAGACTCTGAAACGAGAAGGTGTTTGTGCAGCCAGTCTTCCAACCACGATCGGAGTTGTAGCGGGGATCTTGGTACAGAATGTGTTAAAGTAGGTCAGGGCTAATTTTTTCTGAATTTTTGCATGCTTTTGATAAAAGTAAAATATCTCATGGAACATTTCAAAATTGGCAATTGCTAGCTAATTTTTTTTTAATTTAAATTTAAATATTGTCCAAATTTTATATGTGGTAAGTGTGTATTCTTATTTTATATATATGTACTTTTTATTATACATGAATATATTAATGTGTTTAATATATTAATAATGTATCATAATGCATCGGATTATATCTCATAACATATCAAAATATCATTAATGTATCATACATTAATACATACATGTATGTGTAATGTGAATGCTAGTAACTCACTGCATTTGGAAAAGCTCTTATTTAATGGTGCAATGGTACTGGTATATATTTTCATTGTTTAATTACAGGGATATGTTAGAAATATATCAATTCAGTCATTGTGCAAACATCATAACTTATGCAAACTAAGAAGGCTACAGATAATAGGCTGTATAATACTTTGGGTCCACAGCAGTATATGTGCATTATTCTGCTGTACATGACTATACTTCATCAAGTGTGTTACAACCCTGCAGACCTGACCAGTAGGTGAATCCTCAGGCATTAGCACACTCACTTTCACTATCTTTGACTAACTCTTACCAAAACTAATCTGCACTTGAATAAATACTAACCAGTGAAATATTATTGTTATCCAAAACAGCCTCAGCTATACTTTTTAACCATAGCAAAAAAAGAAAAGTTTCTGTGCAGCTAATGTTTATGTCAAAGTTTATGAGCCAACTTCAGTTAAGAGCAGAGCTTCTAACTTAAGCTGTTTTGTCTCACTGTACAACTTTAACAAGTGTAGTGGTATTTCCTGAGCCTCATAAAGTAATAACAAATTGAGTATCATACAAGGAAGAATCCTTGTTAACAATGATAAATGTCAGCTGCCAGAAAAGAAAATATAAAATGTACATATAGGATCTCTGAAGGCAACAGTCCAGGGCTATGTCATATTAGAGCAAATAGCCTGGGCAAAGTTTGGTAGTCTCGATATCAGTAAACAGGTTATAGAGTGGAAACTACAAAGCATTCCACTAAGGACATGTTATATGTTTCCTGGCTTTCTGTTGATGGATATTTAGGCTACTTATATTTTTTTGTGGTTTTTAATATCCATGCTTCAAGGATCTTATACCATTGTGTAGTGGGTTTCTATACATTAAAAATGTTTAAAAATGGAATTTATTTCAACAAATATTACAAAATTTCCCTTGAAAAAGGATCATTCATTCCCATTATAATGTAGGAGTGACCTGTACCTTTAGTAATATTTGATGTTATCAAGCTGTTTAGGCTTTGTCAATTTGATTAACAAAAAATGGCTACTTAATTTTAATTTCCATTTATTTGTAAAAAGAGTGGGCACTTTGAGTTATATTTTAGAATATTATTTCTTCTTTTTTCTAAAATATATATCAAAAGCATACATTTGTAGATACTTTTCCTTCTGTCTTTTGTGTTTTTACATGGTTTTTATTCTGTACAGATGTTTTAAAGGGAATCACATTTGAGAGGGAAGGGGACAGAAAGGAAACAGTGGGATCCTGGAGATGTGCAATATCTTGTTAAGAGTACCTAATAGAAGACAAGGTTTTATTGTTCTATATAGTCAACATTGTATATTTCATATAATTTTTATAATAACCATTAAAAACCATTAAATAGCTTTAGTACTACAGATTTTAAAAACACTCCTCACATTTTAATATCTCTAACATCAGTGTGTGTCTTAAAATTTTTAATACATCACACTTTAACTGCCAGCATTTTATCTGTATTATGAGTTTAAAAATGGTGCATTTTATAATTAATAAATTGGATTAATCTTGTCCTTCCTTTCTTCATCCAACAAATATGAAAGTAACTTCTCTGAGGCAGATTCTGTAAATGAGAGAAAAAGTGTGTTTTCTGAATTATGTGTTACAAAATTATTACCCACTCCAAAATCATTTTTTCAATGTACACTTACTTCTAGTACTTTTACAGTTTTATTTCTTTATGTATATGTATATATCTGCCATGATTTGTTTTTCTAGGTTCCTGTTAAAGTTTGGGACTGTTAGTTTTTACCTTGGATACAATGCAATGCAGGATTTTTTCCCTACTATGTCTATGAAACCAAACCCCCAGTGTGATGACAGAAACTGCAGGAAGCAGCAAGAAGAATATAAGGTATATGTTAATCTGTCACACATATATGTGTCACACGCATTTTTTGTGTGTTGCTTTTTCTTTTTCTTTTGTCACATACTACCTTTTCTTAAAATTAGTAAATGTTTTTAGTATATAATGAGTACATTCATTGTGAAGAGTAAGTGCTTATATATAACACATCTTAACTTTTTACATCCTACCATCCTTTCCCTCTCAGCTGCATTTTTCTTTTCTCTTCCCTCTGTCTCTTTGCCTATTATCTATTATTTTGTTGTTTATTTATATTTTGAGTTTCTCATATAAGAGAAACCATATGATTTTTAAGCTTGGGGTTTGATTTTTTTCACTTCACATTATGGTCTCATGGTGCATCTATTTTCCTGTAAAAGATTCAAATATATCCTCCTTTATGGCAGATTTGTGTATAATGACTACATTTTCTTTATATTCTTGATAAAGTGTGTAGCCTGCTTCCAAGATTTAGCTACTGACAATTGTCCTGCTGTAAACATGAGTAATAAAATACCTTTAACTCTCTGGGGACGATACCTAGGAGAGAAATATCTGAGTTGGACCAGATTTTTCGTTTTAGTTTTTTAAAGAATCTCCATTCTGATTTCCATATTGGATGTACTAGTTTACTTTCTTTTTCTTTTTTTTTAGGTTTTTTTGAGACAGGGTTTTGCTTTGTAGTTCAGGCTGGCCCCAAGCTCAGCCTCAAACTCACATCACAGCAATCCTCCTGCCTCTGCCTCCCGAGTGCTGGGATTACAGGCGTGAGCGACCACGCCCGGCACTGTGGTCTGTGGTACTGGTTGCTGCTGGATGTGAGTCTCCACGCCCAGTATTGTACGTGGTTACCGGGGACTGAACCTGGGTCCTTGTGCTTGCAAGACAGGCGCCGGAACCACTGAGCTAAATCTCCAGCCCCTAGTTTACTTTCTTAACATTGAATAAGAGTTCTTTTTTCCCCAGCAGTTGCCTTATTTCCAGATGGTGGCCATTCTTTTTGAATTAAGATGGATTCTTTGTATAATTTTAATTTGCTTTTGTATAATAATCAGAGAGATTGAGCAGTTTTTCATGTATTTGTTGGCCATTTGTATTTCTTCTTTTGAGAAGTGTCTGTTCATTTCAGTTTCCATATTTTGATAATCTTTTATATTACTGGGTCTAATTTTTTCAGTTCTTTATATGTTTAGATATTAGTCCTTTTTATAAGAATATAACTTATACCTGAGTTTAGATTATTCTTGTTTTTCTAGGACCTTGAGGTATATTGTTGGGAGGAGCTTGCTGTTTTTCTGATGTGGGCATTCAGAGGCACAAATTTCCCTATTAGGATTGCTATGATTGTGTTCTGTAGGTCCTAGTACACTGTACTGGCATTATCATTTTATTCTAGGAGCTGTCCAATTTCTTCCTTGATTTCTTCTGTGACTCACTGATTAGTCAGGAGTGTGTTGTTTAATATCCATGTGTTTGCATAATTTCTATGGTTGATTTTGGCACTGATTTCTAGTTTCATTGCACTATGATTTAATAATACACATGGCATAATTTCATTTCTTTTGCATTTACTAAGTATGCATTATGGACTAGCATGTGGTCAACTTTTGAGAAACTCTTATATGCTGCCTAGAAGAATGTATATTCTCTTGTTGGGTAGAAAACTGTGGATATCCTTAACTCCGTTTTTCAAGGTTTAGTTCAATTCTTATATTTCTTTTTTGATTTTTTTGTCTAGTTGATCTATTTGGATTGATGGATTTCATTATAATTGGGTTGGTATTTATCTGATCTTTATGTCCAGGAGTGTCTGTTTTATGAAACTGGGTGTACAGTGTTTGGCACATACATTTATAGCTGTTATCTCTTTCTGTTGAATTGTTCCTTTAACCAATATGTAGTGACCTCCTTTACTTTTTCTAATCAGTTTGACTTGAAATCTAGTTCATCTGCTCATACTCCTGCTTTTTCCCAGGTTCCTGTTGTGTAGAATAGTTTTCCATCCTTTGATTTTAATTTGTGTAGTTCCTTTTGAATTAAAAGTGTTTCTTATATAGTAAAACCATGGTTTATGAGAATAATTCATTCCACTTACAATCCAAAACTCTTCTATATCAAAGCATAGAGAGTGTATGTGCTACTTGTGATATTCAACGTGATGTACTACTTGTATTGCCAAGACACTGCTCATTTATCAAATTAAAATTTCTTAGAAATATTTTATCTTGCAGAATACCCACAGACTCAGTTATTTACAATCCAAGGTTTGACTCTATACTATTGTTGGGTTTTGTTTCTTGATGTATTCTGCCAGTCTGTTCTTTTGGGTGGAGAACTGATACCATTCACACTGATAGATATTACTGAAAATTTTTTGCTTATTCTTGTCAGGTTGTATTATTTTCCTGTTGCTTGTTTGTACAGCTAACATTTTATTAAGGTCTACTCTTCTTTCTAGAATTTGCAGTTTGGGAGTTGAGCAAGTCTCATTCGAGCAAGTCTTAGTTTTCAGTTAGCCGTTCAACATTTCAGCCTGTGGGGTTGTGTGTCTTCTATTCCAGAGGCCCCTCAACTGTGGCAGTTGTCCATGCCAGAACATGTCCTTGCTCCTGTCAATGGATAGGGAGGGCAATCAGACCTCAGATCTGTGCTGGCTGTAGACAGCAGGGCAAGGGGTAAAGTACTTGATGCTCCTATGCACTTTCAGACCCAGCTGTTGGTGAGCACAGCTCCAGCTGGGCCTGGCTTCTCACCACTCTCGGTGAGGTCTGCATCCTTCTTGGCCTGAGATTAAATTTCTCTGGATCTGTCTCCAGCCTGCTGTCTGCCTGTCGCTCTCCTCATGGCTCTCTCTCACCAAGACACTGTGAGAGAGTTAACACTGAGAAATGTGAAGTGAACTTGTTTTTAGTTGTTCTGAGTCTCAGACTTTAAGTTAATCAATCTCTTCTCCAAATGGCACCTGAGCAAGCACTCTGAAAGTGGGTGTCTGCGCTTGAATTTCTGTCCAGCTGTTGCCTGTTGTGCAATTGGAGTCCCCTTGTCGCAGCACCCCATGCAGTATTTGTGGTTTACTAACTCTGAGCTCTGCTGCTCCTTCTCCCTGAGTCTCCTGGCCCTGGGCACTTCCTTGGCTTCTGAGAAGCCTGATTCCCTCCTTGAAAACCTTGAGAACCAGGAAGAAAGTCCCAGGAGAGAATGCATTGCCAGGACAGTAATTTTAAAAACAAAACAAAACACCACAATTGAAATACAAGATAAATGGATTCTGGATCTTTATTGTTTTAATTTATTCTTCATTTTAAAAAATGAAAATTGTTGCTTTTGGTAAATTAAAAATTGAATTATTGATTAATGCTTCAGAGAGCTGAGGAAGAATGAAACACTTTGGTACTTTTCTACAGAAAAAGGTGGCAGCACTGCCTAAACAGGAGGCTGTTCAAGAGGAGGACGAGATAGTACATGAAGATAACGAGTGGGGTAGGAATTCTCTTATAAATTGAAGTAGTTACATAAAAATAAACTTTTGTGGTGGGGAATGTAAGATTTTGCAAATTTTGAATAGTTATTGCTTATGAAGTTTCTTCAAAACTGTTACAGGATCAAATTTAATTCTGCAGGTATAGAGCTGGTATCTGAGGTGTCAGAAGAAGAACTGAAAAATTCTTCTGGTCCCGTTCCTGAGTTACCTGAAGGAATTACAGTGGCATATACAATTCCAAAAAAGGTACTTCTAAAATCTAACTACTCATAAGTAAATATCAGATAAGAGAAAAATGTGTATTTATTTTCTCATTCTATTTTGTAATGCCAGGACAATGTTTTCTGTCTTAAATACTGTACATTGTATATTAAGGTGAGAGAGAGGTAAGTATTCAGTGTTCATATGAAGTTCAACATTTCTTGTTAGGAAAATGCAAATCAAAACCAAGTGAGGTATCACCTCACTTAAGTTAGAATGGCTGTTATAAGTTTTGTGAGTTTGTGTAGTAACAGGAATTGAATTCATGACCTTGTGCTTGCAAGGCAGATGCCACACCACTGAGCTAAGATTAACAAGCCCTGGTGAGGATCTGCGAGAAAGGGAACTCTTACATTCTGCTGGCGAAGCGATAAATTAGTACAGCTATTATGGAAATAGTATTTGAAGTTCCTTAAACAATTATATATATATGCAGTCTAGTACAGGGCATATATTCCAAAGAAATGAAATTAGCATGCTGAAGACATCTGCATTCTCATGTTTATTAGGCACTATTCCCAATGGCTAAGAAAATGAATCCATCTAACTTGTCTTTTGGTTAACATGTATACACCATGGAATACTATTCAGCCAAAAAGGCTGAAATCCTGTCATTAGTAGTAATACAGATGGAATTGAAGGTTATCATGTTAAGTAATATAAGCCAGGCGCACAAAGACAGTACTTCACTCACTTGTAGAATCTACAAAACATGATGGTTACTAGAGTTGGGGCAAGTAAGTGGAAGAAGAAATAGAAAAAGTTGTCAACAGCTATTCAGAGTTAGACAGAAGAAATAATTGTGGATATTCTATTGCCCAGTAGGGTGACTATAAGTAATATCTGTTATACTGTGTACTGTATTACAAAAAGCTAAAAGAGAAGATTTTGAATATTTTTATCTAAGAAATGATAACTTTCAGGAGACACACTAATCCTGATTTAAAAATTATATAATGTGCCTATGTATCAACACATTCACATACTAGCCCTATAAATATGTATACTTTTATGGAATTAAAAAACATACTTCAGTAGCAATGTCAAGATTATTACAATTAATGGACGTACCTTGAGGACATCCTCATAAGTGAAATAAATAGATCACTGATGTGTAAATATCATATCTTTTCTCTGGTATGAGAAAATAAAGATGTAAATGAGTTCTAGAATGCATGTTATATATATTGTGAAATAGAAAATACTCAGAGAAATGGGGTGAAGGGGGAAAATAATGAGATTATAACAAAAAAGAAAGGAAAAAAGTTTATGTATGTATGGGCTGGGGGTGGTAGGGTGGGTAGGGCTATGGGAAAAAATGAGGTTGAGTTGTGTCATATACTGGTACAAATTCTCATTGTTACATGTATATGTAATGTACCAATGAAGATTTTAATTAAAAAATATTATTACAATTACTGCCTAATACATCAGATGCTGGGGGCAAAACTCAAGGACTTTTTTTCTCCTAAAAACTACCAGGCATATTTATTAGAAAATGTACTCTATATACTTGTTGAGCATAGTTAAAACTTACTGATTTCTAAGCATAAAGATTTAAATGGCTGTCTTCTCACTGTTCTGCTCATTTGATGACAGCAGGAAGATTCTGTACCTCAAGTTTCAGTGGAAGATTCTGGTGAAAGCTTGGAAGACCTCATGGCCAAGATGAAGAATCTATAGATACAGGACTGATATATATTTTCTGTGTTTAATCCCTTTGTTGAAAGATTTAAAAATTCAAAACTAATAAAATTGTGGGCAATGTTACTTGACATATACGTTTTGACTGCATTGTTACACTACACCTTAGGGAAGTGCTACAGGTGTTATTTCCCGCCCCCCAACTAAACTCTCCTACAACACTTGACCTCAACAGACTCGAAGGCAGTTAAAATCTTAACAAAAATATAGTCATAAAAACCCGGTATGGTGGGACATGCCTGTTGTCCCAGCCACCCAGCAGACTGAGGCAAGAGGTTAGAAGTTCTAACTGAAGACTGAGCAACCTAGTGGCAAAGGCCCTATCTCAAAATTTAAAACATTAAAAGGGATGAGGATGTACCCTGAGAGTTTAATGTCCAGTACAACAATGAATGAATGAATGAATGAACATCCTTTTTAGGAGACAGATCTGATCCTCTATTCTTTTTATTCCAGTAATCTCTTGTGCCATGTTGTCTAAGGACATGGAAAATAAAGTAGTACAAATAATAAGGAGAGAGACAAGATGTACAGCCTACCGATTAGAGCTAGCCAGCATCTACTCATTGTTTACAGCTGCTTCTGGTAAGCAAACTGCCTTCAACTAACTTGACTATCAATGACTGATATATTTTACATATAAAAGTACCCCCTCAAATTCTTCCAGATGAAATACTATCTGAAATGTAATCATCACAGAAGTTTGTAAACCTGTTTTATTGGTATAAAATAAAGGCAAATCCAAGGAATCTGTCTTCACAGGTATTTTCAGAGGTACAAATTACATTTTATTCTGCCTGCCAAGGAAAAGACTCCATGCACTATGGGGTACATATCTGGAGTTCCTGTACTTTATTGGAAAACTAGGAAAAAATGTAGACAGCGATCATCCAGATTGTGCCCATCAGAAAGGGGACTGCCCAATGCTTCACTTAAATTTTATTCCAAAGATAGTGAGATCCTTGCAGTTTGTCCTGGATAGTGAATTTAATATTTATAAGTTGCTCTGTAATGCTGGGATTACAGGCAAGAGTCACCATGCCCAGCATTGTGGTTTGTGGTTACCAGGGATCAAACTCTGGGGACCTTACACTTGCCAGACAGATACTGCCAGAACCACTGAGCTAAATCCCCGGCCTCCTTATTGGTATATTTTAGATGTACATAGTGATTACATTTATCAAAAGGAATTTGTACCTATGCATGATCTATCTTGATTGTTCTTTTTCACCATTCCCCTACCCTCTTCAGCTCCTCCCCTCCTGATTTAAAAAAGCTTTGTTTGCATTTTTTCCTTGTCTCATTTTGTTTTCTCTTCCTTTCCCCCTGCCCCCTCCCTAGTTTCTCTACCTGTTTGAACATTTTCTTCCTATTTCACAATACTTAAACATGTTGGTTCTGATTTCCACTTTGTTTCTCACACTAAAGAAACATGTTATTTATATGTGTCTGATTTATTTCACTTAAGAGTATGGTCAGGAGGTGCCTCCATTTACCTAGAAATGTTTCACATTTGTCCTTTATAGCAGAGTAGCACTCCATTATATATATATATATATATATATAAACCAAACCCTGTATTCTTTATCCATTCATCAGTTGATAGGTATTTGAGCTGTTTCTAAGATTCAGCTATTACAAACTGTGCCACTATAAACATGGATGTATATGTATTACTGTGGTATGATGCTCTTAATTCTTTTGGGAAAATATCAAGAAGAATAGCAGAGGCAAATGGAACCTCAAATCCTAGTCTTTTGAGGAATCTCCACACCAATTCTAGTGGTTACACCAGTCTAAATTCCTACCAACAATGAGTAAGGGTTCCTTTTTCCCCACAGCCCCCCCAGCATTTGTTGTTGGTTGATTTCTTAACAGCCATTCTTTCTGGAGGGAGATGGAATTTCAGCATAGTTTTAATTTGTAACTTTCAAATGATTAGTGATATTGAAAATTTTTTCATAAATTTATTTGCTGTCTCTATTACTTCACCTGGGAAGTCTGTTCTGGTGTTATTTTATCTTTCACCCTCTTAGCCTATCCCAAAAGGGTTCAGAAGGATGATCGTTTTATAAGATCTTACTTGCTTTTAAATTACCATGACAGAATTTTATGTGCATATGCGTCCAGCAAACTGCAGACCCTGCTTAGCAGGTCTGGAGACAGGCCTCAGAGACACATACTTAAGAGAATCCCAAGTGGTGACACTGGTTTCATGGAAGACTTGTGAGAGCAAGGCCTCAGGGGACATGAAGCAGCACACTAACAAGCAGTTTCTTACTTTAAACAGACTACTCCATATGGACAGCATTCCAAGTTTTTTAAAGAAATATTCAATGTATTTCTTAATATGAAATGTTGCTCTCATCTATAAACTAGCATGAAAAAAAGAACCTGAAATTGCACTTTTATTTCAAAATAAAAATACAGTTTTTACATCTTTCACTTTAACAGTTCATATTAAAAATCTTACAAATATTAAAAGTAATGAAAGATTTACTGTACATAAATACACAGTACAAAACAATAATCAAAGTGCAACAATATTTATAAAAACACTTCATTTTTAGTATTAAAATGGTAAACTAATTTGAATCTGAGGTAAATGAAGAGTCCAGTTTAAGGCATTTAATAAAGATTGTTGTATCTTTGTGTTGTGTGCGTGTGCATGAGACCCAGAACTCAGCAGACACCAGACAAGTACCCTGCCAAGATACACCAAACCTGCATATTTTGGAGAAAAGTCAAAAAATGCTGAAGAACTTGATGTATTACTGCACAGGTGACTTTAGATGCTAAGCAGGTAACACAGCTTACATCGATACAGCGTAGACAGCACAGACAGCAGGGGCACAGGCCCAATCTGCCAAGCATAAAAGACTGTAAGAGCGTACAGCCATCAGAAATTCTTGTAACTAATTCGTTTTATCAGGACAATTGCAACCTTTTCTGAACATTACCCATTTAATTCTTCAGACTTTTCTTTGAGACAGAGAACCAGGCCAGGCTACTGATGAGATACAAAAAAAGGATGAATGAGGCAGGGCTAAATTACTTGGGAGAAAAGAATCCTAGAGTCCAAATTGGTCTTGACTGCTGAGCCAGCCCTGGTGGACCATTGGCCCAGGCACACTGCACCGCGCACTTCTGTCATCTTAGAATGTTACAATGTCTACACCCAAGGAGTGCACACAAGAAAATTAATTCTAATGCATTTAAGTGACACAATCGTTATTTAAAATTAATACAGTTCAATACAACTTCACACAGACCAGTTACATAACACTCAGTAAAAACAAACTTTCCTTAAAACATTCTAGTAAGTTTTTCATTCTAATGTTCCAAACATTTAAATACTTTATCCTAAGACACATCTGGGAAGAACTGGTGCTACTATTACCTTTGTCCCTGAGGAAGGAAAACACTGGGAGAATGAGTTGTTTTTAGACTAAATGTGTCTCCACTTGATGAATGTCTAGAAGGAGCTTTCCCACCCAAGAGTGATGTTTCTGCTTCTTTTATTTCCATTGCCCTTTTGTACAGTTCAGCAGCTTTTTCAAAGTCCCCTTCTTCATAGCTTTGAGAGGAAAAAAAGGAGAATTTTAAATGCTTAATTCTAAACGACCTTAAGTGACACAGTAAAACAAGCTGGGAATAGCTACTCATTTTCCCCCTTTTCTATGTTCGTTCAGGCAGATCCATAGATTAGAGACCCGCAGGCTCTCCTTTCTGTCCTGTGGAACGCTGCTGTGGCCCGTGTGTACACCAATGAGGCCATGCTGCAGTAGATGCAGTGAAATTGCCTCCTGAGATAAAAGCAAGACTCAACGTGTTCATAATAGCAGATTAGCTCTGAAGATGACAAATTCCCATATTCCTCCAAAGCCAGTTAGTTATCTGCAAATATAAGCTGCCCTTCACTATGTGCATGATACAGGCCTCTGCAAAGTACATCCATGCCGCCTTTACGTACTTCTAGATACAACTTCAATAGCTCTCTAAGCAGATAAGCAAAATGCCACCTTCCTCCCTTCTGAGAAGGGATATTCAGCAGTAAGTATTTTGTACTTTTCTGTGATAAATCAGTATTATTCTAAGAGTTGGGGGTATATGAAGAAAGTGAGATAGTTCTTACCTAAGCACAGCTAAATTCTTTAATGTTTCTCCAACTCGAGGATGCATCTGACCCAGGCTATCTTCATAAATCTTTAGTGCTCTTTCATACAATGGCAAGGCTTCAATGTGCTTTTTCTTATGAAAGAAAGTAACAGCATTCCTTTAAACACACTGGGTTGCTGAAATTAGTGTATTTTAGTGAAGAGGACCTATTTTGGTAACCACTTTGAAAATCCCCTCCAAAAGGGTGAGAATGAGATCATTTACAAATGATCACAATGGGAGAAGCAGTGTTAACACAAAAGCTGAAGCCAAAGTTTTCGCTCTGGTTAATATTCATTCTGCCTTAACCCAAATTAAGCACAACCCATTTCTTTGTGCCTGCTGGGTACTGTGGGTAAATGCTGCACAACAGATACTCTGTAGCTACATGAAAGCTGCTCCAGAATCTTAAAAAAACTAGGCCTGTGTTCTGAAGTACATGAAAACACCTACTGAAGTTATAACTTCAGTAATTTCTCAAGTAATAAAAAAGGAAGTATTAAATAATAATCTTAAAATTTCTTTATTTCTGCTGCGCTATTAATTCATGTTCATTCATTTATGCAGAGTTAAAATGTGGAAACTTACCATTTGGCTGTAAAGAACTGCTAAGTTCACCAAGGCGGTAGCGACACTAGGGTGCTTTGGGCCAAAGGATTTCTGCCGAATTTCAACAGCCAGTTCATACAAAGGCACAGCTTTGTCCAGTTTCCCCTAAAAAACAGGAATTAATACTATCAATGAGAGCTTCTCCCTATATCAAATTTTGTATTAAAAAGTAGTTTTGAGAGAAAAAAATCTAGAAACATTTTCTCCCATTTCAATGGCTGAGCTCCCTAGAAATCTAACAGAATCTGTAAGTGAAGCTGCACTGAGTATAAAAACATTTCCTCTGCTAAAGTGGAAAGTCCTTTAGGCTCCCCTGTTAATCTCTTTTTCTAGAGAAGAGTAAATATGTCAAAGTAGATCTGCTACGAAACTCAATTTACTTCCCAGTGTACTTCCTACTAAATCTCTTTCACAGTTTTTTGAAAACGTTTTCTTTCGAAAAACTGGGCACCAAGAGCAAGGTTCCCTTCTTGGTGAAACTGCCAGGCTCGCCAGCAGGGGCGCTACTGACCAGGGCTTTTCTGCAGCTCTGTCATTGCCACAGCTGAAAACAGTTTTCTTCAGCTCTTCATTTTTCAGATCAGACATAAACTTTCCAAGCTTATTTCCTATAGCAAATAATGGCATTTAAATAAGTAAAGACAAGGAAGAGTGAAATAAAAGTGTTTAGTCAACTACCACAACCCTGCCTGTGAGCCTGACAACTGGATGATGCGTTGTGTTTATGGCAGCAAAGGTAGAGATGTGGAACTTGGGACTTCTAAACGTAACAGAATGTAATTGAGGATGATGGTGAATAGGTTGGCAATTAGAATGTATTTTCACAAAACCAAATCAGTACCCTTAATTCTGTTAAGTCTGAAATAATATTATTTATTTTTAATTTTTTTGTTAGTACGTTTGCAGCACGTGATGATCACATTCTTTGTGGAGAGTTGGTAAGGTACCTAACACATCTTCGTTCTTTCATTTCTTTTGCCTTTTCCTCCTTTTCTCCTCCATCTCTTGATCCTCTTCCCTTTGTGAAAGATCTATCTGCCGACTCCCCGTTATATTCTATTTTGCTCTCTCTTTATATCTGGGGTTTCTTATATAAGAGAAACCATATGAATGTGAATGACTTAAGTTTATCATTATGGCAAAGTAGTACTCTACTATATATAAATACTACATTTTCTTTATTCATTTTGTGATTGACACAGACTGCTTTCAAGATTTAGCTATTATGAATTGTGATGCTATAAACACGAGTTATGCATGTCTCATTGTAATATGATGGTTTTGATCTTTTGGAAAGATACCGAGAAAGGAATAGCAGCACTGAATGAAATTTCTAGTTTTGGCTTTTGCAGAATCTCCATACTGATTTCCATGGTGGCTGTACTAGTTTATATTCCCTCCAAGGGTATAGAGAATTCTATACTATTTGTAAATGTTCTCTTCAGCTACTTGTTTTAAAACTCAATCATCCTGATTTGTTTAAAAGCCCTGAGCCAATACCCCATCCCTCTAAAAGCTAGTTTGCTGACAGAACACGGGATTAACTGGCACAGTAGAAAGCATGCAAGTCTGCGAAGGACTCCTTACCATTTTCTTGTACAGGATCGCGAGATGCTTCACGGTATACGCTAGAGAAGGGTGATCAGGGGCTAAGGCTCGTCTACGAATGTCCAGAGCTCTTTCATACAGCTCCTCCGCTCGGCTGTACTGCTTTTTCTCATGGTACAGAGCCGCCAGGTTATTCAGAGACTGGGCGCAGTCAGGGTGGTCAGGTCCTAGAACTCGCTCCCTCATCTCTAGAGAGCGCTTCAAAAACTGGTCAGCGGTGCTGTGAACAAAACCCAGATGGTTTCAACAGCATGTTCTCTAGCAGCAGAGTCCCGAGCCCTAGAGTAGAGACCTGGATGTTCTCAGATTCACCAGGGCCGCCTGGTGACTGCTGGGCCGGCAGCCCACTTCACAGCAAGCCCCGGGTACCTTACAACATAACCTTTTTACTTGTTCGGCTCCTTTATAATGACGGTATCTATGCCAAATAAATGATTCGGGCATTCATTATTTCACTTTAGAGTGGGCACTGAATAACTTAATGAGAGAATCTTCCATGAAATGGGCTAAATATTTGTTGCTAAGTTTTAAATTTGTTACATGTTTCTAGCATCTGGAGAGGTCCAAAAACACTTTTTCAGAAAGTATAAGGCCACACTGAGTTCTTTCTATCCAAATAAAACTGAAAAATAAAACTAGCAACTATATCTACATTCTTGTTTGTTTTTCCTTAGTTTGAAGTTTCTTCTGTGAGGTTTCACATACTGTATCTCTATAAACCTAATTTTCACCAATATATAAAACATACTGGGGAAACTGCAGAATAACTTTTTAATTGAGGAGCAGCCTGAAAAGAATCAGGAGAGAAAACTGAACTTTAATAGGGTATGTTCGTAACCTAACATCCTAGGTGAAATGAGGCATATTATCTAGCTTTCGATCCGATAGACACATAGAACAGTTTTACATCGAAGAAGACACAGAAACTTATTTCATTCTGAACACCACGGTACTCACTCCAGGTTATTCTGAAGATAGTAGAGAACACCCAGTTCATTGAGGGTCCGGGCATTATCAGCAGTGTCTTTCCCCAGCGTAAGCTCTTCTAACTGCAGGGCCCGTCTGCGTAAAAGGGCAAATCCGTACTGGAGCAAGCACAAATGTCAACAATCACTGAGTGCCGGCCTACATTCTGAAACCATATGCTGGGGTTCTAAAGAACCCTTTTGCTTTTAGTCTAGAGGACCATTATTTCAAGTAATACTCTGAGTTCATACCTTCACATTCTCAAATTCCTCAAAAACTATTCCTTTAAAATGATTCTATGAGATATTTTAGCAAAATCTGGAAGGTGTGATCAAGAAATAATGAACGTTTAAGTTTTAAAAATGTATTACAATTCAAGACACATTGCTACCCTACCCCTTCAAAGACTTCTGCTTCCAACTCACTTGTCCTATTGTTCTTGCCACTCTCTGAAGCAGCTCTGCAGGTTCTTTCATGAGTGTCTTCAGTTGCCCTGTCATGGCTGCCTTCACATCCTGAATTGATTCAAAGTGTTATCTTTCATGGTCATCTGACTGTGGGGAGGATCCAGGAGTTTCCTGATGCCAGACTAGGCAAACAAGGCAGACAAGGACACGTTGCAATGTTCCCAACAGCCTTTCATCGGATGGCACTCGGCAGCATCACTCACTTTGGTTTTGGACACACCTCACACAGGCACTCACGAAAGAGGACTTTGAGAGCTGCTTTGCAGGTGGCAAGGACAACAGGATAAAAGAGGGAGAGTATTTTGACGGACACTAATGGCAATGTGTCTTTTCTTGAAATAAATTTTATTCAAACACACACTGTATTTTTTGATCAGCCCTAGTATCTCAAAATGTTTCAAAAAATTAAATAATTAACTTGTAGATAACTGCTAACATCACTGATAGACACTTATAAATCACAGGCTCTTAAAATGCACAGAGCATCTTAAAATAAACAAATGGGCTCTATTTAAATCTGATTCACAACTTGGAAAGTGTGTTTGCATGTGTGTGTGCTCAAAAAGAAGAGTGCATTAAATTTTTTATTTTCTTTTCTCTGATCCTTTACAAAAAATAATCAAAGTAGGTTTAAATTTTAACTTTCAAAGTCTGGCTTTCAAGGGATCTTCATAGTCCTACTTTTTAGTAATACTAATATTTAAATACATTTTTTAAAAAAATGTTAATGCTTTTCTAGAAGTTACTCTGAAATCTCAAGCTCTTAAACCTGAGGTCTATGTATTTATGATACTCAAAGATGTGCTTTCCTCTGGTTCAATACAGAAAACAAGAGAAAGTTCTCATTACCGAGTTGCCTTTTTTCCTTGTAGCTTTCTGGCGAATTTTAAATGATTTTTTCCTAAAATGTTCTGCTTGTTCATATCTTTAGAAAAAAAAAAGTATGTTAAGTCAAACAAAAAAAACAAACAAAAGAAGTATCCCTCAGTAAAACAGAAGCACTCCTATGTGTCCTGGCTAATAAATACAGTAATAGTCTCATGGAAGTCTAGGCAGTTCAAAACTTTTGACAAAATCCTAAGACAACCTAACAAAATAAATCTAGGCTTAAAGTAGTTGGCAGCTGACATTTAATTAGTTTTCATGATTTAGCTCAATCTGAATATCTAAAGGGAAACTTAATTAAATCTAAAAATTTTAGTTTACACACATTTTCTACACAGGCTAATTTTTGGTTAAATATAAAATGTGAAATTTGCACATAATTCATGTGGAACAACATTTATAGAAATGAAAAGAAACATTCCATTGTGTTTCACTTATAATGGAGAAAGAGAAATATTTTCTATAAAGAAAATTATGGTATTCACAGTGTGATATGTATAAAAACCTTTCAAGAAGCCTTTGTTTTCACAGTACTTGGGATCGAACCCACGCCCTTCTGCCTAACAGGCAGGAACAACCACTGGGCCACATCCCCATCCAGAAGTATCTTTACTATCCCAGGCAAGACCTGGCATTTTCATAGTGGTATGGCCATAGACTCACATCATACCAGGGATTGGCAAACTTTGTGCAAATGACTCAGTAGTTAACATTTTATGCTGTGTGAGTGAGATAGTCTGTGTCACAACAAAGAACTCTGCCGCTGAAGCACAGAAGCAATTGCAGGTAATATACAAATGGAAAAATATGGCTGTTTTCCAATAAAATCTCACCTGCAAAAATAGACTTGGCCTGTAGGCAATGTTTTGCTGACCCTGTTATCAGTACTGTGCTCAAAAGCCAACCAGGAAAAGAGAAGAGTCAGAGCTGAGACTATATGATGTAAAGTCTAGGACTATCCTTCATGCATCTTCAATTAGAGATGAACCTGGTAGTTCTAATTTTCTCTGCCTCCCCCATGAACACACAGATCAATAAATATTTGAACGAGATGCATAGGGTAAGTGCACGGTCCTAGGCACATTTAGCCCATGGAAAACCACATAAGCATGTTAAAAGAACTTCCCCTCCCCTTCATAAAATGAGAATGTTACCCATCTCTATCTTACTTATTTTGTTTCTGGTACAAAGTTGCAAGTGCCTCAAGTTCCCGAGCAGTATGTAGATGGTCTGCACCGTAAGCATTTTCTGAGATTTCCAAGGCCTGTTTATAGAGCTGCTCTGCATTGCCGAACTTCTTCCACTGCACGTACACACCGGCCAGCTGGTGAAGGGACTGGGCTACTCTTGGGTGATCTGGATCTAACGCCGTTTCTCGAATTTCTAGAGACCTCTGCAAAGGCACCACAGCCTGGGGACAAAGGAGAGAGATGGTTAGAGAGAGCAGAGTGCTGAGAGAGCTGCCAGCTGATGGCACGTTAAAGGGCCAAGCGCTACCAATGCAAGCCGTGTGACCTCCTTAGAAGAGGGAGAGCAGAGGAAACACGAAAGCCCACCCTGTCTCTAACTTCCTGTTCGGTTACCTGACTGAGAAGGCCTAGGTCCTTGAGAAATCGCCCCAGGGTTTCATACAGATCAGCTAAGCAAATCATGTTCTCCTCGCCTTCACAGTGTTTCTCATACTGCTTCAACGAATCAAAGTATTCTGCTGCCATCGCACATTTGTCTTTGCCAACAAACTGCCAATAACTCAGCAACTCAGCAAAGTGTCCTCTGTTCCAACAAATAATGGCAATTTAATGAAAGACAAACTTTAGAATCCAGTATAGAGTAAAAATGCCAGAATTCTCATCAAGTTATTGACAATTTATTAGTAGGCAAGCAAGCACACAGGAGTGAGGTGGATGGGTACTGTGCTTGGAGTCTCACACTCCTAACCGTGTATCTCAAGTGGACTGCCTGCCTTCTCCATCTCACCGCTCCTCTGCAGAAAGGGCTACACTATACTACCTGCCCTGGCAGTGCTGTGAGGAGATTCCAGCACACAGTGAGTACTGCACAGTCCAGGTTATTATCATGAGTACCACCATGATTACCCACCACTAGACACTCATCTGAACTCCTTTTACTTATTTGATACAGGGTCTTACTATGTAGTTCAGCCTGCCTGGAACTCACTATGTAGCCCAGGCTGACCTCAAACATACAGGGATCCTCTGCCTCAGCCTCCTGGGGGCTGGGATGACAGGCATAAACCACC
Organism: Petromus typicus; assembly: GCA_004026965.1. Taxonomy (NCBI): domain Eukaryota; kingdom Metazoa; phylum Chordata; class Mammalia; order Rodentia; family Petromuridae; genus Petromus; species Petromus typicus. The sequence continues at coordinate 10,377 of PVIR01012205.1, read as the reverse complement.
ACACCATCCAGAATTTCTTATAAACATTTCATGATGTGCAGTCAACTGCTGAGTGCCCTCCAAAAATGACAGAATAAACTAGCAAAACACAGGCAGAAGCCATAGAGAGTATATGCTTTCTATTCTTGCCAAGAAACCGAGCGATAAAAGTTTACTCATTTGCAGATGATATGTAGTAGGATGGGAGAGCTGGCACCCTAGTGAAAAAATGAGACCTTAAAAGAATCTTGAAAAAGTGGAAAGGAAATCAGAAATAATTTAAGAGATACCACAAAGAAATTTGAGAGTGTTCATTTAGGAAGAAAACAAATTATGTTGCTGTTTTACTGAGAAAGATCTACTTCTTTTTACTTTTATCTTTTTCTATCTTTTTGAGACAGAGTCATGCTTTGCAGTTTATCTTAGCCTCAAACTCATGATGTATCTCAGGCTGGCCTCAAAATGGAAGCAATCCTCCTCCTTCTGCCTCTCAAGTGCTAGGATTCCAGGCATGAACCCACACTCAACTCAACTTTTTAAAATGAGGAAGCAAAACGCTGAGGCTTAGTAGGTCAGAGAAGCTGGCTCACAGAAAGGCGGCGACGTCCCTGATCAGCTAAAGCATCACGAGACAAGCAGAATGCATTTATGAATTCTTCGGATTAAACACAGGTTGGATTCCATCAGCAGCCAGAGTCTGGCTGAAAGGCTGCATTTCTGAGACACTACAAAGCAGACTTTGTGAAGCACCTTTCTGGGAGGTTTAGATTTTTGACCTGCTGAAGCTCAAGAATGAGATAAAAAACTGTCTCTTCATTGTTCCTGCTCTGGTTTTACAAAGCAGCAATATTCTTCCTATTTTCTTCCTGCACAAAGATCGCAGCCACAGGCTGTAAGTGTCGCAGACTCTCCCGCGCTCTTTTGAGTATCACTGAAGCCAGACTAACTTTTAAATTAAGCATGTCATTTGCCCTTTGTTAAGTGGAATCTTATGCATGTCTGTCCTTCTGGAGAGAGTTCTAGATTTCATTTCTGACCTTTTGTAAAGGTTTTGAGACACGAAGAGATTGAGGAGGCAGTCGTGCAGCTTCTCTCTAGCTCCCTGCTGCTGGAAGAGCCAGGGCAGCTCGTCCGCGCTTCTCCAGGTCACCCGGTCCTGACTGTGGGGGAGACAACACTGAGCGACGCCTCCTACAGCGAGGAAGCCTCAGAGGCTTCAGACAGATGCTCGGAGGGAAACACATGTTTCACATACATCACTAAGTATACCTAAACCTCAGGTCAAAATCAGAAATTTGACCAATCTATTAATATAAATAGATAACCCTAACCAAACTCTTCCCTGCACCTAAATTTAAGGACAAATAGATTAAAATATTATTGAAAGGCAGGACTTAAAACCTCCACACTCTGAAGGTATTCTCCTAAATCATTTAGAAAACCCTCAAGTACCCACGTATACACACAGACATACACAAACATATTTTAAACTACTTAAGTGGAATAAAATCAAGATAATGATATGGTCTTGCATGGATTTCACTTAAGTTTCAGCCATTCGCATCACATGAAAAGACTTCCTTGTGAAATCATCTTGTGCCCTTTTGACACCAACAGAATAAGGAAAATATTTATTCTCTTTTGTAATAATTATATTTTTATACTTTTAGGGCTAAGCTAAGAGAAATAAGGACACAAAGGAAGAGTGTCACAGAAGAAAACATGGGCATTAATGATACCTCAGCTGTAAAGCAAAATAGCTGATGAGCTTTTGCCTGTAAGAAGAAATTACAGCAGGATCGTCCATGTACTCAAGTCTCACTGTTTCCCATGCCTAGGGTGAAAAAATAGTAAGTTATAAAACCAAGAAAATTACAAGTTCCTTTTTATAAATTCTGTGTCAGATAGCATGACTTTTTTAGTTTCATAATTGTATATAACAGAATTTTTATCAGACTGTTCTTTAAAAATCCAGTATATATTTATGTAATAAGGTTACTTAGAAAATAATTCCTATACTAAGTTTTAAGAATGGAAAACTTAATTTATTTCCAACTTTTAGTTAATATATCTTTTTAAAAAAAAAATCCCAGAAGATTGGAACAAAAAGTTACTAAAAACAGCGAATTATATACAAGTGCTGTACAATAAAGAAGGCTGTAAAATCACAAACATTTCACACTCCCAAACAGAACACAGCACAGCTGGAAGAAGACTTTATCTGCATCTCACTGCGGCACTGCACATGAGAATTATATTCACCAACAATTCCTAAGGATTTACTACTATGCACTAGACATCGAGTCTGCTACCTCACATGCACCATCTTAACTTTCTTTACAACTCCATGAGAAGCTTCTCAGTGCACCCAAGGTCAGAGTGCTGAGAAGCTGTGAAGAGCTGGGCTGTGAACAGAGGAGGACTCAGCCTTAGCTCCTAAGGCATACACAATCACATCAGCAATGAACTGAAACATAAAACTAAAAATCTTTCTTGCTTTCCCAGATACTGTATGTGTGTAAGTTTTTTGGGACTGGCACTTATTTTTTATTTTAATAAAATTTAATAAAATTTAATAAAATTTTTTATTGTAATAAGACATGAGGTCTATCTACCCCTTCAATAAACTTTAAGTGTATAATATAGTATTGTTAACTATAAGAACAAGGCTGTACTGCATATCTCTAGAGCTCAATGCATCGTGCAGATACTGCCACGTAACAGCCACCTCCTAAGGATACCTTGTAATATAACATGAGACACGTTTTACCTCCAAACTTAGTCACTGCAAAGAAACAAAAACAAAAAACAAAACAAAACAACAACAACAAAACAGCAATGCAAAATTTTACTTTTCTTTTGTAATTGAATATAATGTAACAAAGTATAATGTACACTGGGGTAATGTACTGTATTGACATTTATAAGTAAAAGATGCTTAAAATTTACCTGCAGATGCTGAAACCTTAGCAAGCCACAACCGTAGGTCAACAGACACATTTCGTGTAAACTGTGAACGAGGGAGGTCAAGACAGCCCAGGGAGTCTCAGGATAGAGCTCCATCAGCTCTGACTCGCTCACTCCATTGTGACTGACATTGACGAGGCAGAGAATCTAGTCAGAAAACGAATGGTGAGCACAAACCCCTTCTCTAAGTAACTAACAGTAGTTAACATTTACATAATTCTTTTAAGCTAAGGTTTTACCAAATGTATAATTTAAATGATTTATTAAATTGAGAAAGATTGCTTATAATAAAACCTTCTTATCTGAAGGGCATTAAAAGCGAAGACGACAGTGTGCACCTAAAATTGGCACCTCGCCTCCCGGTGATTCTTCTCTCAGGCAAACGGTATAGGAGGAAAAGATCAGACACAGATGTGGGCAGAATACAGTGAAGAACTTAGAACTGGGTAAAGGACGCAGACCAGCAATTTAAAGTGAAAAAACAAAGATAATCAATGAACATGAACAGATCACAAGTCCCAGTGATAATTAGGCAAAAGAAAACATCAGCAAGCACATTACAGCTCAGAGGGCCCCATCAATGCTTGGAACATATTTAAGCACACATTTAAAAGGAATTATTTACTTCAGTTCCCATACTTTGGAACAAGCCAACTTGGTTTTTTTTGTAAGGTGTCTGTACTTTACCTGTCTCATTAGCTCCTTCTCCACATCTCTTGCCATGGACTCCTGGATGGAATGTAGGACAAGTCTATACAATGAAACAGTATCTTGACACTGCAGGCACTGATGAAGGGTTTTATCCAAATCGCCTCTTTTTCCAGCACTGTAGGCATTGAGAACAGATTTAATTTCTTATAGGCTGCAAATGCCTATGAAAAACTCAGGGTGGATAAAGACAATGTGATCTCTACATTTTGCATTGCAACTGGTAACACAATTCAATAACATGATACAGGAAAATCAATTTGTGAGGTTCCATGAGTCACAAAGTTTATTTTACTATACAGCATTAAATTTAATTCAATAAACATGCTGAGACTTACCACATATCAAGAAATGAACTATGCACTGTGGAACAAACATAAAAGAACACCAGATAGCTCACCACAACTTCCCAGAAGGAAGAACGGTGAAAATGTCAAGGAAATTCAAACTTTTAAATTTTCCTTTTCATTTCAAATTTAGTGCTCAAGATAAGAATATGGAATGAAGAGACAAAAGTAACAGGCTCAGTGTCTGGAAATAAATATGCTAGGATATTCATCCCTTGTGATGAATAACAAAAACCCAATCTTTTCTATCGCTGATTGAGGACAGAGAGCAAAAGTACTGAAACATAAGCAAAAGCAGTAAAACACTGTCATGCTCTTTGCAGGCAGATTGCTACAGCTCTCTTAGAACCACTTGAGCTATAATGATTTGAGAACAGACAAGTGAAGTTTCTATACCTACAACCTACTGTCCAATATTCAAGGACACCTGAAATAATATCTTATACCTCAGTTGTCTTCTCCATCTCCCCAAAGCAGGGAATAAGGACACTCGGACGTGGCCTTACTTCCTTTTGTAACCTCAGCAGGGAAAGGTCAGTGTGATGAAAATCAGGTGAGTCTACAAGACAAGGGCTAAGGACCCAAGGGCAGTAAGTTACTTCCACACAGCACGTCAGCTCTCCACAGGGAAAGCAGGAGGAGACTTAAAACAAGCAACCCTCAGTTTGCAGGGTGAGAGAGGAGCCTGCAGCAAACGTGACACGTGAGAAGACTGCAGAAAATGACACCCACTCACCGTGCCATCATTTTGCCGAAAAGCGTGACGTAGAGAGCGTTGCAGGTGGTAGCACAACGACAGTGTCGCTCCAGCTTCTTCTCCTGCACTCGTTCACCAAAACAGGAAGACAAAACACAGAAAACCCTGTAATTAAGCAGTCACCACTACTGAGCTGTGGCAAATATCCCAGAAGAAACAGCACTGTTCCTACCCCTCTTCAGTGACATTCCGGGTCTCTTGTCAGCCCGCCCACCCAGCCCTGCCAGTGTGGAAGCCTGTTTGACGGCACACAGAGGGACATTCTCCGAGGTAATTAGTAGAGTCCAATTTTCCATAAAACAATAGAGCTCCTATATTGAATTTTACATCATGTGCTCTATAGGAAAGTAGTGAAGAGAGGCTCAAAACTGAAAATATTTACCTGCTCCTTACTCAATTTAATGTCTACTGAGTGGCATTCTGCAATTATAATAGACTGTGCGTCTTTCGGATTTAAGGGATCGAGATGAAGGGTAGGCCACAACCTTTTGTTTAAAGAAAGGAAAAATGAAATTTTATAATACAGAAGGACTGTTGTAATCTACGCACAAGATAAATCCTTTATAGGAATTTTTATACTGACTTTTTAGAAGTAAGCAAAACTAATCTCCACTAATCATATTAAGTAATAATAATCCATCTTACTGTAATGTGTATTATTTTTGTCACCTGTTAATCACAATGAAGTATTACAAATTAAACAGAACATATATTAGCTAGGTAAATGGTAAAGTATTTCTAGCTGTATGTTCTGTATTTAGAAAAATTAAACATAGGTATTGGCACTTATAAGGAGTGGTATAAGACAGTCTTTGCCCACTAGTACTTACAATGCAATTAAAGTTTAATTGTTACAGTATCCATTCTCAATGTGGTAGCAAAAATCACTTCTTTGGGGGGGGGCGAAAATATATCACTGTCATGTATAAAGAGCGAATATACTAATGTATCGCTTTTTTTTTTTTTAAGTTGTTTTGAGACAGGGTCTCGCTTTGTAGTTCAGGCTGGCCCTGAGCTCACAGCCTCCAGCTCACATCATAGCAATCTTCCTGCCTCTGCCTCCTGAGTGTTGGGATTACAGACGTGAGCCACCACACCCGGCACTGTGGTATGTGGTACTGGTTGCTGCTGGGGTGAGTCTCCACACCCAGTATGGTATATGGTTACCAGGGATCGAAGCCGGGTCCTTGCACTTGCAAGACAGGCGCCGGAACCACTGAGCTAAATCCCTGGCCCCAATGTATCTCTTTATATATATAAACTGATATGAAAAGTATGAGTAAGACTGGAGATTTAGTTCAGTGGTTCCGGCGCCTGCCTTGCAAGCACAAGGTCCTGGGTTCAATCCTTGGTAACCACATAATAATGCCAGGCGTGGAGACTCACACCCACTAGCAATCAGAACCACACACCACAATGCTGGGTATAATGGCTCACACCTGTAATCCCACCACTCAAGTAGCAGAAGAGGCAGGAGGATTGCTGAGTTGGAGGCTGAGCTCAGGGCCAGCCTGAACCACAAAGTGAGACCCTGTCTCAAAAAACTAAAAAAAAAAGTACAAGTAGTATTAGATCCTTCAGGGAAGAGCAATTAGAAAAAATGTCCTCAAGGCTTCTAAGGCAGTAAAAACAGATTAGAAAACACTGTCCTAAAGTACATCTGTAATCCCAGCTCTTGGGAGGCTGAAGGAGGAGGATCTCTGTGATTTCAAGGCCAGCCTCTGTGGACTACATGCTGTGTTCAAAGCCAGCCTACAGTACACAGCAATACCCTGCTTCAAAAAGCCAAAAATAAAAACAAACAAAAAACCCTAAACCTACAAATATCAACTCTTGTATAACTTTTGTGAGGGCCGCTGATGTGAGCTTACATTTCAAATTAACAGGTGTTTGCACTACTGTTCCCAGGCTCCCCTCTGCTCATGCCTGTTTTTCTGGTCCATAAATTCAACTGCTCACAAGGCATTGCTGTTTAGATCTACAACTGGCAACTAAAAATAACCAAGTCCAAACACTGAACTTAACCTCTCTTCCCTACTCACCTGCCTGTGCTTTATGTTTCTTATTTTAGCTCATGAAATCAAAAACAGTTCGGTTTTCAAAGTCAGAAATTTGGAGGCATCCCAGCATTGTCTCACTCCCCTACATCTCAGCCCTAACCTCATCCACAGCCTAATGGTTGTCATCATTTTCTTGAATTCCTCCATTTCTCTTCACTGTCACTGCCTTTTGTATGAAAAACACAAATAGCTATCAAAGTCCTTCTCCTGTCTGGCCCACAGTCTGTGGGACTTAGAGAGCACCGTACCTCCAGGCCGCAGGGCAAGTTTCCACATTCACGGAGACGATTACTCTGACATTCACCGGCAGTGGATCGATGAGCCATTTCATGTGCTTTTCAACTTGCTTAAAAATATAAAAATAGAACTCAATCTACTAGTCAGAATATTTCTAAACAATCCAATAACAGCTCCCCCTATTAATAATAGGAACTAAATAGGATAAATAGGATAATAATAGGATAAAAATTCTATTTTTAAATGATTTATGTTAGGAACTAAAAGAATAAGTGGCAAAACACTGTTATCACTAATTTGAATTCAAAACACTTAAGAAAATGTCAAAGTCCTAAAAAGGTATCAAATACTTTTTGGCAATTCAGTAAATTCAGCTTGTTTTTTTCCAATAAGATACTATTATCTATTAGAACACAGTTCTTTTTAAAAAAAATCCATATGCTTCCTTCCTACAAATTAAGCAAAATGAAAGAAACAGCATCAATCCTTCTCCCCCAGGGTCTGACTCAAGTGGCTATGAGAATACAGCAAGGCAGCGCAGAGAGCCACCCGCACCTGAACTTGATCTATAGAGTCGATGACGATGATGATGCTGCCTTGATGTCGAGCGGAGAGCTTTTCCAGCCAGTGCGGAAATTCCTCCAGCAGCTTGGTGGGGTCCAGCGTCAGTGCAGACACGGACCAGGAGTGCTGCATCAACTGCAAGGCGACAAGGGACACGAACCACAGCTGTTACCCTCTGTCACATCTGCCGAGAGACACTTCCAGCCCCACTTTTAAAACCAAAACTGAGGCCCCAAAAGAATCTGGTAATAGCGACTGTTATGTTCAGTCTTGTACAAAACCAAAACATCTGGCTGTGGGTTGTTTCTGAAATGCCTGGCAGCACAGGTAGGTCTATGAGCTATTTTCAGAGTTTGGAATATCTGTTCGTGCACAAAGCAGCGCCTGGGGAATGGAAGGCACGCTGACTATGGAACTCACACGTTTCCTACTGACCTTCTCACACACCCTGAAGGTTCCCTGTGGTACTTTCAGTGTGCCTGCATTTTCAGTGTCCTCAGGGGCCGGTGTGGAATTAACGTCCGAGCTCTCAGGTAAGTAAGTGCTCAGAAAGTTCCAGCTCTTACAGCAGTTCAGATTTCAGTTTGGGAATGCTCAACTTGTAATAATGAACATTTATTATTAATATTTACTCCCAACACTTTCTCAATTTAAATAAAATCTGTATAATTCCAAAAGGCATCATGCCATACCTTTAGAGTCAGCCGTTTGATAATCAAGGAGGACTCTGAGCTGACCGACGTGGGCCTTCCCACAAAATGAGAAAGAACCAGCACATTAGGGGAACTCTTCTGCTGCAACTGAATCCTGCAAGAAGAACACGGGACTTTTACAAGACTCATGACATTCCTTCAGCTTAAAAGCAAAGAGTTCCCATAGAACCAGACAGTAACTGCTGCCTGTCAGCAATGACATGGTTAGTCACTTTTCATTAAATATGGAGATTTGATATTATTCTGTGTTTAGAATCTTTAAACTTTAAAAAAGTATAATTTATTTAATTATAAATAGGTGTTAATGTAATCTAGTTTACACTGGAGATTAAGGTATTAGTAAGAGATGCATCGAGGTTTAATTAACAATATGCTATGATTAGACAGTTTATTAGGTATTACAGTACTTTTTTTCTAAGTGTGTATTTAAAAGGGCAATAAACAGGGAAGAATGACCTATACCAAGGAGGGCAAACCCGTTAGAGTTTTGAGTGATTCAAACATTCTGCTGTGGCACGTGTACCGCAGGTTCACCACTACTGACCTATATTAGCTAATCACTATAAGTAATTACGAATAAAAAGTATTCTGACTACTTGTTTTACATAGCAAAAGTAAAAGTTTATTAGTTTTTATGAACTTTATAATGTGAAGGAGTAAACTGATGCTCACAGTTAGGATTAGCTTTAATTTTGACATTTTTCAGGATTTGTTTTCCTCTGAATGGTCTTTGTATTGAGTATTTAAAATCTCACGGAAACTTTTAAGAGAGAGCCAATAATTGGGAATAAAGCTGCACTCCTCTCAGACTGACCTAACCCCATCTACACGGACCCTCACACAGCCCCTGGGTTCTCTTATCTATGCAACGGTGAACGTTCAGAGTTTCTACTCCTTTCCCATTCTTTATCTTCTCTCTGACATCCGGACTCTACACACTTCTGGGCATGAAGCCCCCAACTTACTCCTTTGTGCTTCTTTAATGTTTAGTACAGGCCATGCAGGAAGGCAGACATGCACAACTTCCGGGGACGGGCTTCAATTATTCAAACCAGGTGGGTGATAAAATGACTTAGTTGTACGGCATCATACCACTTGGACAAAAGAAGGGACTTTCCAGAGCCTGGTCCTCCAGACACCAGAAGGGGTGGGATCGGGGCCGGTGCTGCTACCAGATCATTAAGGCGTTGGTAATACTGGAAACAAAAACTCAATTAAGTTCTGAGGAACCACTTGTCTCTGAGAATAATAAAGACAGTCATTTCCAATTGTCCTCTGGAGAAAAGCTGCAAGAGAAAACAGACTCCACCGTTAGTCCACAGCACCTGCATGCCTGCTTATCTGATGCCTAGTGAAACACACTCGAGGTGAGAGACTAAGCATGGGCCCCAATTTCTTCTCCCACAGTGGTGCTATAAACTAATGGCAAAGGACAATATGACAGATCCTTGTGGGATTCTGCACTGTTCAGAATGCTGCAGAGGGAACAGTATCGAGGCGGAGCCCTATACCACATGAACGGCGGCCAAGGCCTGCAGACCCTGGCAGACATCCTCCACGCCCTCTCAGGAAGAACTTTGGTCACAAGACCACCTTGGCTTCTAAAGGTGTTTCTGTGCCCTGTGGTCTCCCAAACTGCTCCAGAGAATCAGATGAGCAAAGTGTCCAAGCCGGGCTGAAAGCTGTGTTCCTCCTGCCTCAGTCTCCCAGACGTCGAGGATTACCAGCACATACCAGTACACCACGTTGTGGCTAGCTTTCAAACAGCCAAATTCCCCAACATGTCTGAGAAATGATCACTTAATACAGTGTTTTACTTCCCTTTTCTGCTTGTCATATCTAGATACTGCAGAGAATTAACTGCCCAGGAACTCAAATAATTCTGACCACAGTGATGCCTCCAAAGGAAGAAAAGAAGGACTTCACCAATGTGTCACCTCATAAATTTCAACAGTTTGGTTTCTGTTCCACACAAAGTCCATTTACAGATCTAAAGTCCCCAAGAGAAGTTCCTTCCCCTGCTGTTGAAGAAAAGGCACAGGATT